>VZZY01013583.1:0-49236 GCA_013400335.1 Eurystomus gularis
TGAGGGGCTCTGGGAGGCTGGGGGGCTGTGGTGGTTGTGGAGGAAATGGGGGTGGCTGTGGTGGTGAGGGGCTCTAGGGCATTGAGGGGCTGTGGTGGTTGTTGAACCCAGTGGAGGCAGTGAGGGGGATGTGGTGGTGGGGGGCTGTGGGACACTGAGGGGCTGTGGTGGTTGTTGGCCCTTGTGTTGGTGATGGGGTGGACTGTGGTACTGGTGGGCTCTGGGGGGCTGTGGTGCTTGTCAACTCTTGTGTAGGTGATGAGGGGGTTGTGGTGGTGGATGGGCCCTTGTGGAGCCTGTGGACTCTGTGGTGGCGGATGGGCCCTGTGATGGTACCAGGCTCGTGTGAGGGGAGGTGTGGTGGTGACAGCCCCTGTGGAGGCAACATGGACCCTTTATCCCCTTGTGCCCGCTGTGAGCCTGGAGCTGCAGCCTCTGGTGCCTGCCTCATGTTCCTGTTTGAAATGAGGGTGCAGGGTCTCACAGAGACATCGCCTGGGCGAGGGGAGAACTTGAAGTGTCGTGAGACAGATATGTTGATTAAGAAGGATCTGGTATTATAGTAATACGTGCTCTAGCTGTAATGCCTATTATACTGGTAATACCTCATGTAACAGTGTGGCAGCTGAGTTGCTGTAAGGGGAGAGTAGTGGAGTTGGCTGCGGAGATTCTCCGAGGTCAGGGAAGGTGAGTGACTGGGCTGTGCAGAGAAGACAAGTAGTGCATGTTTCTACCCATAAATAAACCAGTTTTGGATTTGGGTGCCCTCATTTCAACATCCTTTTATTAGCACAGAACAAATCTCTTTAAGATAATGTAGTGAACTTCTATGAGTTGTGAAAAACATTGATATGAAAGGCTAGATACACAGTCCTTGGTCCCTGCTAGAGCCTTCAACTATAAGATGCAAATATGTAGCTTCTTTTAAAAATAACTTTAATTTTATTCTTCCTTTTGGTGTAGGATAAAGCCTGGAACTGAAACAGCATGTACCAGATTTGCAGCTGTTAGGCTGAACACATCTAGATGAAGATTGAAAAGCATCCTTGTCCTAGGAATATTGTGCACCAAGTACAGGAGGAGAAGGAACGGGTAAAGATGATACAGGAGTCATCACTTCTGCGTACAGACTGTTGGAATTAATCTTTAGCTTTAAGCCTCTAGGAAGAATAGACTATACCAACAGTTTATCACAAATGTATCCTAATTCAGGATTCAGATTTAAGTAGGTTAATCCAGCAAGCCACTAAAATCAAAAGGCAGGATGGAAAATTGCTGAATTATGACTGTCACATCCAGCTCCAGTTTAAAATGGTGACGTCAGAGTAAGTCAGAGTACACCCCGGCATAAGCTCATCAGTGTTACAAGGCAGCTTGAAAGTTGAGACTCTTGATTCCTAAAGGTGAAAGGCAACTGAATTAAAACCCACCACAAGTTTGGCTGGGAGGCATCCATGGATGAACTAAACCAGCGGTTCCTTAAAACAAAATGAAAACGAACTGTTTCGTAGTTCAGAAAAAAAGCACAACTGTGAGATAATAGGAAACCTACTTGAGGATGAGAGCGGAATTGAAAAATAAATTTATAAAAGCAGGTAGGCTGCTTGGTATGAACACTTATTTATTAATAAACAGAACGTACTTGCAACATTTGGCTGATTTACAGAAGCCTCAGAAGTTTTGGAAACAGATCAAAGTTTTGATGTGCTGCCGGATTTCTTTCCCTGTTCCCTACGTGATATAGGAAATAGAGCTTTTAAAGAGAAGTTGTTTGGAAAACTCACTGGAAATTGCAGGCCCTTAGCTCAGTATGCCATCAGAAGGTGAATTTGGCTCCTGCCGGGGAGGCACCAAGGGCGGCTGGGCACGCACAGGGACAGAACCGTGCTGCTGTCTGAGGTGCTGAAGCTGGAGGGCTGCGAGGAGCTCCCCCACCACACGATGCGGCTGCTCCCCTGAAAAAACAGCCTAAAGTAAGGCCAGGGTGAGCCACAGAATCCCAGCGTGATGGCGTTGGAAGGGACCTCTGGAGATCATCTTCTCCAGCCCCACTGCTCCCGCAGCTCACCCAGAGCAGGGGGCCCAGGATCACGTCCAGGCATCTTTGGAATCTCTGCAGAGAAGGAGACTCCACAACCTCTCTGGGCAGCCTGGGCCAGGCTCCGACACCCTCACACCAAAGAATTTTATCCTCACGTGGAAATCCTGCACTTCACTTTGAGATACTTTGATGAGGGTGGTTAGTTGGGGCTGTTGGGCTCCTGGGTCCTGTGTTTGAAAATGGAGACTGCAGATAGTCTTTATACCAATACTGAAGAGGTTACATCAGAATTTCATTATGTTATCACATAGTTGTGGTTCACGGCACTCGGAAACTCTGTGGATTATCTTTGGTACTTTTAAAGATAAAACATGGAGACACACACACAGGCTGCGCTGCAAAGCTAGACAATATTTTTTTTTGTGTAGCCTCTGTTTTGTAAAAGTTTTCTCTTTTAAATCTGGGCTAACACAGAGACATGGCCCTGAGTCGTTGGTCTCCATCCAAAATGAAATTTAAAAAGGTAACACTTCCCAACGTGAACTGAACATGTTGCTGCTTTACCATTTTTATGCGCGGTTGGAACGCACAGGACATGCTCAGCTGTAAGAAGCTATCCAAGAGAATACACATAGGTGAATATAATCTTTTAAAAAGATGCTTTCTGCTTGCCTCCATGAGCTAGAAAGTTTAAGGTGATTCTCTGGCAGCTGTGGTAATGAAGGTTCCTGATGATTACAAGTGCAAAACTGGCATATAGAGCCGTTTAGGGGCCGGTAGAAATAACATGGTCCTGACTCAAAATCACTGGTTTTGCCAGAGGGCATCCCTTGAGACTCATTTGGATTCCAAGCCACACTCATGCTGGGGTTTGAGAACATCCTCCACTCAGCGTTGCTCAAGAGAGGGCTGGAAACAAGCTGGGATGAAAAGGAACGAACCGATTGGTCTCTGCAAACTCCAAGCCATGGAGATAGTGCTAGAAGGTGTCATCGTGACGTGAGGGGCTCCGAGCCAATCACGCCAAGTGTGAGGAGTCTTTGCAAAACTGCTGCTTCAAATGGCAGCGTTGGGTGAAAAAAAAGAGATGTGTTTATTTTTATCCTGGGATAAAACAATTCAGGTTGGGGGAAAATGAGCGTGAAGCAGATTGTTCTTGACAAGGAACGCTCCCGTGTGACACGTCGGATGGTGATGGAGCTGTGGAGTGCTGTGGTTAGCAATACCTTAAGGTATTAGAGAACAATAAAGGCAATCAGGAGATTTATTATGCATATTTAATCACTTCACCTTTTTACCTGCTCTGTTGCTTCACATCTCGTGTTGTTTTTTGTCACTTAATGTTCAGGCAGCTCATATTGTTTTAAAAGTTCATTTCCTCTCTCTGCTTTTCCTTTTGCTTCCCACTTCCCTAAAACAAATCTTCAAATGAAAATTCTGTGCAATTTAACGTAACCTGAGCCCTAGGAACTGGAAGAGCCAAGAATACCCGCTGTTCTGTTTTTTTTTTAAAAGAACTATTCCCCTCTACACTGACAAAATTTCAATACGGGACTTTTTTAAATGAAAGAGCATGCACCAAAAATGCAGCAACACGGCAAAAAAATTGTCAAAGGCTCTGAATTAGCTCTTCCACTGCAGATGTGACAGTTCTTCTCAGCTACCACAAGAGGGACATAGAAGGAAAGTTAATGCAGCGCTGGGGAAAAAAAAACCAAATCCGAAGAAGAGCTTGAGGCAGGTTCATAGCAACACACATTTTCCTTTTGTTTAGGAAGATCTTCTGGGATGGTAACATTCCTGTAGCTTCCTTCATCCCCAATAATCTTAAAAAAGCTTTTATAGACCTTAGAAAATGTGGTAATAAGCATTAATAGCTACAGTGGATCTTTTCCCAGAACTTCATCGTCTTTCCTCAGGTTTTTCCTATTGGAATGTCTGTGGTCATGTTGGGCCAGGGAGCGGTTGGGCTGCCTGTGGTTTTGTCCCGTCTCTGGTTATTGGAGCCACAAATATTGCAGCATTTCGTAGGCATGTGGGGAAGAAGGTTATGGAGCTATTTTTGTTTAATTTTCCCAAATTAATGGCTGGCGATGCAAGTGGCGTAAGATCAGAGCGCGTCGAAATGCCTTCCTGAGACAAAAGGACCGTACAATCCCCTTAAGTAAATACTGAAGGGTTTATTGGGCTCTTGGGGAATTAAAAAGCACTGTCCGAATAGGCGCTAGATTGAACGTAACGCAGCGTGTCGGTTTAAGGATGCACAGTCTGTTAATCCCCGATGGCAGCGAAGCTTTGCTCCCAGCCGGGGTGAGGCTGAGGCATCACTAGCCGGGCACGCTGCTGCTTTATGGGATCTGAGCAATAATCCGGGGAGAAAGGGCTGTTCTGAGCAAGATGGGGGAGAACCCACCTTTATTTTTTTATTAATTCTAATTTTATGGACGTCAGTCTTAACAAAGGTATAGGACAGGTATTTTAACATGGCATTGAAAGATCTCTGCCAAGTGGTATTAGATTTTAGGTCTTAGATTAGGTATTAGATTTAGGTCGTGTTTAAGATGCCCTTTAACACACAAAATGTTTCCACAAGCTCAAAGCACATCAGAAAAGTGTCGTGGTGGAAATGTAGGAATTTCTCTAAGATGCCCCAAGTCTAAGTGCAGCAGTAAATGCAGCCCAGCTTTGATTTCAGGAGTACGAGGAATGTTGTAGAGAAAATGCACAGAAAAGGGCTATTCCTCGTCATCGGGAGGTGCTTTTATCCTGCAGCAAATTGTGTAATATTTCTGTTTCAACTGATTTACCTGCAGGTTCAATGGTGGCTCTAAAAGCTGTTCCTGAAACAAGTCGTGGGGAAGTAACTTTAAAAAATGAAGGAGAAGGAGGAGAAGATCTTGACATTTCTTCAGTGATCTTGAATGAGGAAGGTACTTGGATGTTAAGGTGATGAGTGACAGAAAAAGATTGTAGCAGTATATGAAAGCAGTTTATGAAACTAGATATAAACTCGATGCTATAAACCACTTTTCTTTCTCTGCCTAAACTAAGTGGATTAAAAAAAAAGCTCATAAACTGTGAAAAGGTAACTTAATATTTAAAAAACTAATTGAAAGTACTTCACTGCAGTATAAAATCCAAAATCCTTCCCTCCAAAAATGTATTTAAGTCTTTTCTAACTCCCACTCCTTGAGAATAGCTGAAGTGTGTGTTCATCCTAAACAATGCCACGTTAGCACAGAATCTGAATTCAAGGAATTAATGCAGAGAAAAAAAAGGTCTTTTTCTGAACAGAGCTTCTGGCTTTCTGCAGGTTTTTTGGTTGCAAAAATACTACACGAAGTGATCTACTTCTCTTTAACTGGCCACAGACGTTAAAGATCGCTGGCAGAAAGGTATAGTTAATAAAATCCAAGAAAAAAAAAAAGCTGAAATTGATGGATATATTCAATAAGCTCTTTGAGAGTGTCTGTTACCTATTAAATCTGCCTTTGGTAGGAGTTCTGGAAGGAGCAGACTTGTTAAAAATACTCAGTTTCTAAAGGGGCATCAACGTTTCTTTAAATGGGATTTCTTCAGAACAGATGTTGTTGTATCTGAGCTTAAAAGAGAAAAAATTGAGGCTCTTTTCTGACTACAAAGAGTGTACATGTTTCTTTGTTTTACTTGCTGGCAGTTATCCGAGGCAGATGGAGAAGCAGTGAGGTTATTTCAGTATAATGCAACATCCAGGACTTCAGAGAGAGGTTGGATGTGTGTTTGAATCTCGTGGACTGGTGTTTCTTCCTTGGCTGTAGCGGGGAGCACAGAAGAGTGATGAATTTTCAGGTTATCTCTGGCGTCTCGTTGGAATTTATAAAGACTTTGCGTTTCAGCAACACCCCTTCTAATGTGGTAACAACTTGCTTGCTTCTCAAAGCATTACTGCTTTAAGGGTGTGTTTTTGACTGGGGGAAGGTAGCAAGCCCAGGATTAAAAATGAGGTTGTTTTTGTAAAGACTATCTTAAGAGAACAACTCATTTGAAAACCAGTATTTTTTGAGTCCCGCCCTGTCCTTTCCTTTGCTTTTTGTTTAAGTGAATAACACACTTGCATTCTCTACATATAAAGTAAATCCTTCCAAGTAAATCCTTCTTCCTGCTGTGGGAGAAGTCTGTTAATTTGGCATACAAGATGAAATAATGTAAGCAATCCAATAATCAGGTGTGTTGCCCTTTGGGTTTTGCTGGGGGGGTATCTAAACACACGTGTAACGCTGTTTGTTGAGCTGTATCGTGTGGCAACAGGAGTTAGAGGAGTGGTTCAGATTCCTGCTGGACTGAACACCTGCATCCAAGAAGGTCCTTGTCCTGAAATAGGAACCATTTAACTTTCTAGCCTCCAGCTCTCAAGAATTAGCCCTCTCTGGCTTTTTCATGGACATCCTTTTGATGTGAAATGCAGAATTCACCAGCTGGGCCTTAGCTTTTCATTGCAAATATTAAAGGTTCAGAAAACTAGGAGTGTAAGAACTTTCATAGTAGCATCTGTAGGTAAGGCTATTTCCTTTTTCTTGCCTGAAAAAAAAAACCCAAACAGATCTAGAATTGAAGGAGACCACATTGTCCTGGCTTGGCTGGGATAGACTCCTGGGCCAGCCGTGGTGTGCAGGCCGTTACCAGTTTGAAGCCAGCCAGGAGCTTAAGCTGGGAGCTTCCCTGAGCTGGCCCCAGCTGTGTCCCAGACCAGAAACATCCCACTCGGTATAAAGAGGGAAGTTTGCTGAGGAGAGGGGCTCCTTCACCTCCTCCCCCTTCTCCTCTGGGCTTCTTCTCCTCTTTCACCCCTCAAAGGTCACCAACATTGGACGTGCTCGCTCATCATCCTGCTCCCAAAGGTACCTTCCCATTTGTTGTGACCACCAGTGAAAGAGCAACCACTATAGCTTAGCTCTGGCCTAAATGTAGACACAAACGTAGTAGGTGTTGCAGTTGTTTTGCCCTCATGGAGGCCCTTCCATTAGCACATCTGTATTTCTGATCTCCCGGGGTGAGTGCAGGGCAAGAAGAGGTTGGGTGCCTCAACCAGACTGGTTTCAGGCTGGAGAAGCTTGCTTGAAGTGGAAAGAATGTTTTCTTTGCAGCATGTTGTGGATTTGAGGAGGAACCAAGCCAGTACTGAGCACAGGTCATGAATGGTTACAGTGCAGCTTTGTAATGCCTTCCCAGAAGTCAGGAGCTCCTTGGAAAGGTACCCAGGCCGCTGGTGGAATTTCATCAAGCAGCATATAAAAAGATCCAGAGGCCAGTGGGGTCCCAGATTTCACAGTACCCTGAGAGTGAACGTTTCGGTTGATGATACCACCTGCTTCATAAACACGATGGGCTTAAAATACAGGGGATGTGCCCCTGCTTGCTTGAGACAAGGTTCCCCATGGTCAGACTGATGGTAAGGAGTGTTTCATGCGGTTCCTGTGCTAAGGGGTTACTGGTTTCCTTTCTCAGTACACTTTCACAGCCTGCTCCTCGGCTGCTTAAGCCAGGGCAGAGGTGGTGTGATTCTCTCACCCCAACCTGGTGGTGCTGGCTACTGAGACTTCCTCAGACTGGGCGATTTAAGACCTGCCTTGGGAGCAGCAGCACCCTGATGGCAACATCTCAGGACCTTCTCTGGACCTGATCCACTTTGCCTTCTACCAGGCTTCCAACAGCGCTTCCACATTCACTACCCAGCTCGCCTTTGCTTTTGGCTTCTCCATGTGCTGTGTGAGGAGGCAGAGTTCCCGCTGTGGACAACAGCCAGTGTGACAGCCAGTAAATCACTGGGAAGGTGCTGGAAGACTATGAAAAGATGGGGAGATAAGGAATGGTTCCACGCCATTCCCTCCAGTGTCACGCAGACCAGCAATTATCAAGTGGTGCCATTTGAGGCTGATGTTGCAGAAGCTGCTGCAGGTGGAGTCTGCTTGAATTCCTGGACCCTGAGCAAAACCCATGGCAACACCACGAACCCATCGTGGAGTCTGGAAACTCTGAACTGGGGCTGTTTTTACTAAAAAAGGTAATTATTGAGCTTGATTTATGATCAAACAGAAGTTTTCAAATGGCTTCTCAACTCTGGTCCAGAAATCCATGAGCCTTATGTCATATGGAGGAAACCCAGAACACAGAAATTTTTTTTGGTAGTTGTTAGCAAATGTTATTAAGAAAATGAAATGTTGTTGAACTAGACCCTATGGCCTTTATTTCTGCCATAGTCTAAAGACAGAGGAAAGGTGCTGTGGGAACCTTTCTGACAAGCGTTCCCATCTCAGAGAGGACACTAACGCATCAAGCCACCTTCCTGGAAGCAGATCAATATATGACTTTGCTGGAAGAGGTGATTGCAAAAAGGATACGAAGAAGGCCTGGGGAGCAATAATTCTAAATAGCGCTTTAGTAAAGATGTCATTTAACCAAAACAGTAATGTTCAACATTGGGCAGGGAACTGCTTTGGATGAAGAGCAACGCAGGGCCACTAGCCAAAACGCAGAAGAACTTCTACAGCAGGAGAAGTTGCACAGTGTAATAAAGAGCTTGTGGAAAGACCAAAGCATGCAAGGTCATGATGGAAAAGCCATATTGGAAAAATCCTGAGGAGCGGCAGGATAAATAACCCTGTATCCTATGAGCGTGAGGGCTTCCTAGGAAATGGACAGGAGGAAGGTAGTGTAACTCCAGTCAAGTAGTGTCTTGAAGCCAGACACCCAACCTTGGGCTGGCTGGAGCACTGGAGTAGCCCGAAGGATTGATGTGATCCCAGGCTCACCTTGGACTGTTCTCATGGGGCTCAAACAAATCCAGGTATAATCTGCATCCACCTCCTTTACAGAGGAGCCAGACAGCCTGAAACAAGCCCAGGGATATTATCCTTGTGGACTTGACAACCTGTTGAACACCAGGAAACATCAAAAGTATCATTGCAAAACTGTTGTTAGAGGTTTTTTTCTAGGATGAGCCACGATGGTGCTTCAAGGGGTGGATCACTCTCAGGCCAGGGTAGAGAGATGAGCCCTTTGCCACCAAGTATGGACAGTTTTAAACACATTGCCACTGAATTCCACTAGGAATAGTTGAGGGCCTGGAGACTGCACATGCCTTGCTCCTTTTTTCCTTTTTATACCATTGGTTCGTATTCCGCTAGAGGCCACCACAAACCTCAGCTGGAAAAAAAAAAAAGGGGGAGGGGGCACCTGCAGTGCTAAATGGCAAAAACTCCTGTTTTATAGGGAGAGCTAGAAGTGGAACTTGGAGCTCCCTAGAAACAACTTCTCTTCCCGCTGTGTTAGGAGTAACTCCCAGATGTGACCTGGAGCCAGCAAATGATCTCAGGCTGTGAGATCAGGTTTTGCTGAGTATACAGGGTCAGACATGTTCATTACTCTTTCCAGAAGCTCTCCTATCCAAACCATGCATCGATATTTGATTTCCTTGGGACATATTGGCCTTTGGGGCAGCCTTTACCACATCTGTGTACAGAGACTCAAAGTTTCAACATTACCTCCTGCTTTGCCAGTAGAAAGTTGCTTTTGTCATTGCTATTTATTCACCTGAGGCGTGGGGTTCCTGGAATTGTGTGCGCTTTCCTGGAAGAAGTGTTGAAGGGTGTAATGGCTTGTGCAGAAAGCATTCAAAGGCTGAGAAGATGTCAAGGAGAGAGAAGGCAGCTGGACTTTAGGGAGAGCTCTCGGATTCCACTCTCATGACAGGTATTTCTCTGGCCGTCATTGTCTCAGGAACTCGATGTTGCTTACACCCAGAGCGTTTTGGCTTGACTAAAGGTTAACAGCAGAAGCTGACTGCTGGGCTAGCCAAAAGCAGTTGGCCTGCACTGAAGGAAGCGTTGCAAAAACACCGAGGACCAAACTCCTAGTTTCCATGTGGAATTAGCATCAGAGTCGTTCTGTGACCGTCACAGTTAGGCTAAATATGTGTCCTCGCAATCTTGGGATGGGAAGAGCGGTTTAGATGAAGCAGGGGCTTACTCTGAATCTTTACACAGACCGTGGTACTGAAAAATATTGTGAAAAGGATCAGATTTGCTTTTGTGGCTGTTTTTTTCAGCTTTGGGTGGGGTCAGGAGAAGGAATTGCCAGAACTCTCCGAGGCCACTTCATTCCTCTGAGATTTCTGGTCTGATATTTTCTTGAAAACTCAAGAGGTTTGGATTAGTCTCCAGACTCCATCTTTCTGGAGAGCTTCCCACCGCTTGCAAGCCTGTGTACACACCATTTTTCCATTTCTCTACGGGTGAAAAAAAAAAAACCCAACAACCAACCCGTAGTCTGGATGATGTTGAATTTTCCTCTGAGTTCATAAATGATGTACAAAGAAGCACAATTTTCAGATAGAGCCAGTAACCTGTAACGTCTCAAAGCTTGTGAGAATAAAATGTGCATGTGAAGAGAGATGTGTAAGAGGAGCTGTTGGTGTGCGCGCCAGGAGAAATGTGCATTTAGTAGCCAGTGGCTTCTTTGTTTCCCCAGTCCCTACTGCTGGTGAAACAAGCAGTTTTGCAAATGAAACTGTTTATTTTAAGGCTAATAGGCCTCTTGAATTGATTCTTCTGACTTGCACCCATTAGTAACTTTCTGGGAGTCTGGAGCAAGTAGCACAGAGATTCCCTTTAGCATTGCAAAAGCTGCAACGCAGGGAATATTTGGGAGTTATCCCAATGTGTTTTCAGGCCTGACTGGGGAGATAGTTCAGTGTGAGAGTAGCTGACTGTTATTTCAGAGAATCACAGAATGGTTTGGGTTGGAAGGGACCTTAAAGATCGTCTCGTTCCAACCCCCCTGCTATGGCAGGGACACCTCCCACCAGAGCAGGTTGCTCAAAGCCTCATCCAGCCTGGTCTTGAACACCTCCAGGGATGGAGCATCCACAGCTTCCCTGGACAACCTGTGCCAGTGGCTCACCACTCTGAGAGTGAAGAATTTCCTCCTGAAATCTCCCCTCTTTCAGTTTCAAACCATTACCCCTTGTCCTATCACTACAGACCTTTTAAAAAAGTCCCTCCCCAGCCTTCTTGTAGGCCCCTTTCAGATACCGGTAGGATTTAACATTGTTACCTGACCAAACGAGAACGAGAGCTCGGCTGCCCGGCTCGGGGCTGTTATTTCTGTTTGAAAATTCATCTTCCCATTGTAGGAGATCTCTCTTTTGAGAGATCCTGCTTCTGAGGGCGCTACCTGTCCTTCCCCACCCCCAGAGCGTGGGCCCTCTGAATGCCTTTGTCTGTTCATTCTGATGACAGCCGTAATTATCTCTGACAGCAAGCCGGCGGAACGCCGCAGGCACACGCTGGAAGCGGGACAGCAGCGTGGTGGAGACTCTGCCTTCTGATAGAACGGCGTCTGTCTGGAAGATACCAGGTTGGTTGTTCTCTGCTCATCCTTGATGAGCTGGCATCCTTTTGTGGTCGAGGTTTTGGGAACAGTTAATGAAGGCGTAAAAGACAGTTTCCAGGAAGAAGATTCATTCTTGTTTGCTCGAAATCTAAGAAAAAGTATTGCTTGGTTGGAGCGGGGTATAAGCAGAAAAAAGGTGGAGACAATGTTCTGCTCTACCACCATGGAATGAGGAGGAATGAGTTTTGGGAATACTAAGGCTCTGCTATAATACTAGATCCATGGGGTTTTTTCATATTCAAGATTCTCCTTTTACCTATGGATAATGAGACCACTTTAAAGAACAGCCTTGACAATCTGCTCCTGCTTCCTGTATCCCTCTATTCCTTGGGCCCTCCGTGAATCTCTGAGTTGTTCCCTGTGGCAATCGAAGAAAGCGCCTACACCTGAAGAGTTGTCATTGTCATTCATAAAGGCTTTTCCCCCCCATCTCCCTTGTATAACAAAAAGCCATGTGTTTTTGCGGGCGAGTGTTAAACTACTTGTATTAAAACTGAACTTACGTGCGTGGCCTTTTCCTGAGACAAGACAAGGAGGATTGCATGTAGGGATCGGCTTCTTTTCCCCCTTTTCTGTCCCATCCAGCATTTTGAAGAGTTCAGTCTGGAGACAGCAACGGCCAAGCTTCTGACCTCAAGCTTTCGGCCAGTGAAGGTGTGAGGGAGGATTAAGATGGTGTGATCCATCCTGTCTTCCTCTTCACACAAGTTACCTCTAATTTTCAGCAGCGAAAAGGTTTATGTCTCCCGCAAGTTAATTTTTACAGAGTACTTCAACAGTGGTCTCTTGATCACCGGTGTCCTGAGGAGACCTGATTGCTTGGTGCTGGTTTGGTTATTTCCAGCGGTTAAATCACATTAGATACCTTCCTCCTGTTGTTTGCTGTGGGGTTTTTTATAAACGTAAGCAGTAGTTCTAATTGCTACGGAGAGGTTATGTGAAAAAGAGCAAACGGGAAGAAAAAAATGGCCCCTGTTGCAGTTGGTAAGAGAGGAAATGTCAAGAGAACTATCACTAATCTTCAATCAACACTTATTAAAAAGCTCCAGCTTTTTGCTGCGTGTATCCAGGAGAGCTGGACAGGTTTCCTTAACAGAACTTCTGGCCTGGAAAATTTCTTGCTGTTCCCTTGAGACGTCCCCAGAAAGGACAGCTTTGTGGGCTGTCTGAACGCAGCTATTGGAACTGCTGCTCCAGCTTGGTGGTGACTGAAACCACTTCCCACTTCTGAGGCAGAACAAACGGTGAAGTTCAGATTTTCGCTGTGGGTCTCTGGGATGGAACCATAGAAAGCGCAGCTCTGTCTCCCGTGAATGGATACTAACCATTCCTTGGCGCTCTCTCTAAGAGGCAAGGTTTGCTCGGGAGTCCCAAGCCAAATGTTTCCCTTTTATCCCGCTGTTCTGGGCTTGGCTGTGCTCTCTGTCCCAAAGGTGTCTGTGTTCTGGTGGTATTAGGTATGAATGGATTGTCAAGTTCCTTGGGATCTTCCTTGCTGAAAGGGACGATGGAAACTCAATCTTTTTTTGAAGCTGCATCAAATGGCATGTGCCAGCTCGTGGGTAGAAGGCTGTAATTTGAGGACAGCAAATACTCATCTGTGTAATACTTGTATAGACGATACAGAACTAGTATTATTCCTACACAGTCTGTGCATTGATGTACAGCTACCGAACTAATCCTGTGCTGACAGCTCCAGCAACGTATCGGAGCACATTTCCAGGTTCTGCTAGGAAAACGGGGCAATGCCAGATGTTTGAGTTACTAAGTCTTGGTACATGATCAAAACCAAGTCAGTGCTCCCCAAGAGAGGTCTCTAGGCTATTTAAAAGTGTACGTGCTGTCTGCCCACCTCCTTGGGTGATCTCAGAGCACTGAGCACTTCCAGTCCCTTCTGTAATGAGACGATTCCTGTTGAGCCTCTCGCCGAAGACCCCTGGATTGCACAATAAGAAGGTTTGACCACAGAAATCAATTATGTACATCGCTTAGGGGAAAAGAAAAACCAGTCTGCTTAAAGAGCTGTTGTTTTTAAGGTTTGCCGTCCCTAAGAGTTTTGGGAAGTGACTTAGCGCACCCTGAGCAGCGAGCGAAAGCCATCAGTAAAGCTGTGTTATTGTCATTATGACTCTGGGAGGTGTCTTTTAGTAGGAAAAACCAAAAAAAGGGAGACCACGGCCAAAGCAGTTTCACTGAAACAAACTGGATGCCCTGAACATTAATGATACTCCCAAAAATAATTCCCAGCAAGACTTGATGGCTTAACCATCGCATCAGTTTGCCTCTCTCTTGGTCAAAACAGCCTTCAGCCTTCTCTTTTTTTTTTTTTTTTTTTCTTTTCCAGTACAATTCAGTTAATTATTCCCAGTTCCCTCACTGTGTCTGAGCTCCCGCTGGCTCCTGGAGCAATAGTAGCTCATTGTTGCAAATGAGCTTAATCCAGTATTAGAAGACTTTATTGTCCCTAATAGAAAATGGCATGAATAGTAAAGGAAAAAATGCGAGATGTTTCCTGTAAGGTTTTAACCATTCTCCTGGGGGTGCGGTTGCGACATATGCTGGGGAATGGTTCTGAGCAGGGTGGCGGTGGGGAGAGGGAGCTCTGGCAGCCCCGTCCTGAGCCTTGCTACAGCGAACTGCTTGGGAGGAGAGGAGGGGTGGGAGACAGCTCTTCTTGACTTGTACATGCTGCTGCTTTCCAGCCCCTTGGGCTTCTGATTTGTCACAGTTTGTCTTCAGGAGGCTTAAATGAGGGGTAGAGCAAAACGGAATGAGGGCCGATAGGAAATCTGTGGGCCCTTGGATTGGCCTCCTGCCCTCAGTTTTGTAAAAAGCATTTTAATTCCAGGTGTCTTAGTTCTCTTCAGACAGGAGGGCGTTGACACAACGCCTCAGGCATTTTGGAAGGGGTGGGATTATCAGTGTGGGACCCAGGAGTGTGGAACATTTGACAGTGCTGCGACCTTTCTAGAGACGAATTAGATTATCAAAACTTGGCAAGCCACTGGGAAGTTCTGGATGGTATTTTCAATGAAGGACAATGTTCAGGGTGATCTTGTAGCCCTGTCTCTGGATAGCCCTTGGACCTGCATCATGGTTTTGTCACCAGCTCTGTCACTGGCCTAGTCTCCTGCTTTTCCTGATAAACTCTCTGGCTGGGGCTGCTGGTAACCAAGCACTCCAGTAACCTCACTACCTGAACAGTCCAGGTTGGCCTCATTCCTTCTGCCCTCTGAGCACTGGAAGTTCAGTATCACGTCTGTGTTGGAACCGAGGTGTTCTTACTGTGTTCTTAGACCCTTGTTATTTGTTGCAGGGCTAGAGCTGTTTGACATTTTCTTCTCTTGTCAAAGTTCAGCTTTTCTTGCTGATGCTCCTCAGAGTTCCTGCGTCATCGTGTGTTGTTCTCTCAGCCAATGTGGGCAGAAGATGTCACTTCCAGGAAGCTCAGCCACTTGCAGCGGTGGTGCCCAGACAATATGTAGTATCGCTCATTTTAGATGAATGTGGATGTGCTTTTGTGTTTTTACTATCTGTCCCTGCCAACGTTTGTGACTGAAGATTCGCCTTCTTCAGAGAAGAGAGACGGTTTCGTTATGACAGTCCTGGCATGAGCTTCGGGCTTCCAGGTTCAGTTGACTTGCATGGTGTGACCTAGCACAAGCTGCTCAGCTTCCGACTGATTCAGTTCCGTGTCTGAAGAGCTGGGTTCTTTCTTCCTCAGAAGAGTGACGCAGCAATCAAAAGTCAGGCTGTTCCGCTCCCTCATGATTGCTACGAATCGATTATCTTGGGAGTCTCAAGAAACTAAGAAACTTTTGGGACAAGAGCTGCTTCCAACTCTTACTGGTAGCATCTGTGGCCAGCTCCAGAGGTGCAGGGAATCAGTCCTGGTGACACACTTGGAAATTCTCAGTCTAGCACCTTTCTTTTCCCCCTACCCCAGCATTCACTGAATTTAAGAAACAAAAAGGAAAAGGAAGTGGTAAAGGGTGGAATGTCTCGATGTATGTTTGATGACTCACAAGTGGCTCCTACTTATTAAATGTGCATTTGTTGTGTTGGCTGCTCAAGAGCAAAAGTATTGGAACACCCCTGCGTGGGTCATACTGGTTCTGGTTGCTATTTTCGGTTGGAGCTTAGGACCTGAGGATGAAACAAAGCATTTGAATGTGTTCTCAGCTCATCGGCCTCTTTGTTGTGGGATTCCTCCCTCAGACGTCAGAAGGCATCTCTGAGCCTTTCTTCAGAAACCGTTTTGCCGCTATTTTTATACACCAACATTACGGCATTTGTTTGGTTGCATTCAAAACTCAGAGAAAATGCTCAGAGTAAAAACTGCTGTTCCTGTGAAAGTCAGCCTTTCGGAGTGTAAAAGGCATCACATTTCTAGTAGTGTTGGAGGAATAAGCGGGAACGTTGCTCCTTCTGGAACACTAATCATCCTTCAGGGAAGGCCCCACATGGTGTAGGGCAGTTGCCTCCTCCCAGGGGACCTCCCTGTCGCAACATACTCATTGCTGTGACATGGTGGTTGTGCCCCAGTGTTGTGTCATTCTGCCTATTGCCACAGTGAGCCCCGTAACTTCAATTTTTTTAGCATATATCAATGTGTGACTTTAAACAAATTCCATTAGTAGGGTAGAAAGCAAGAAGAACAAATGGTAAAATCAGCGTAGTGCACAATGGAGCCATCTCCATTTATATTTTGCAGGCTTGATTCTCTGTCATTGCAGTTTGCCATTGATTAAATGAGAAAAAAACCATTAAAAATGCTTATAAAAGGTCNTAGAGTATTGATGCTATTCTTTGTTTAGTTAATACCTAAAAGTTGTTACCTCCAGACTGCAAACAGCAATAAGTAGATCATGTAGGAATCCTGTTTGTTGAGATTGTGTTTTAGCAACGGATGAAAGAAGTGTTTGTACATAATCAAGCTGTAAAATCATGTTTTGCAAAGTCTTGAAAGCTGGTTTTTGTTTTGTCTGGAAGCACACAGTAGAAAGGTAGGGCAAGAAAGAAGATTCCACTGGCAGCTGGGCCTCAAACTTCCCTCTCCAGTCCTGTCCATGGTGTGTGTCTTGGGAATTTGCAAATGTCAGACAACAGCTCTCAAAATAAGTACAAGCTGAAAAAAATCTGGGCTATGAAATTCGGCTGTACTTGGGCTCTTTACCGATCTACTCCAGAGTGAAATGTCTCGGGCTGGTTCCACTTCAGTTCACCACCATAGCTAATGTATCTTCTGAGCCATAGATAGTTTACGTTTTATGACAATTACCAAAAAATCACGACTGATTTAAGATTTAGCTGAGACTTCAAGACTTTTTGTTCTCTTAGAACTCACTGTTGACGGCCTGCAATGACTATGACCCTTTTTCATCTCCACGTTTCCATACTGGTTGGATAAAACTTGGAAGCTCAAACAGTACCAGGCTCTTTTCCAAAAGTATAGCATTGAAATGCAAATTTTCAAATATACAGTGCTAGTTCAAAGAAGGGACTAATCTGCTCTTTGAATCCACGGGGAATAAGAAAAGAAGCAACGGGCTTAAAGAGCATCCCTCGGAAACATTTCCCAACAGTGGGAATATGGAGCCTTGGAAGGCTGCCTGGGGTGGCTCCATCGCTGGAAGTGTTGAAGAGAAGCCTCTGTGCAGTGTGCCAGTGGTGCTATTGGTCCGGAATTGGGAGGGAAAGGGGGAGATGGGTTTGGAAAGCCCTAGTGGTCATATTTTCTAGCATTAGGTTCCTTACGAGCACGTCTGTATGAGAAGCATCATCAAACACTCAGCATACCACTGCAGAGGGTGTAGGTGTTTTTTTCCCTTATTTTTAGAACTTGACCTTACAAGACTGAAAAATAACTTTTTCCTTCTGACTTTTGTCCTTCGCTTGGCAAAGATTAGTTAAAAACACAGAGATGGAAACTATTTAAACTTTAAACTAGTAGGAGCTTTTCTTTTTTTTGTTGTTTGTTTGTGCACTGGTTTCATTTGTGATGTCAACTCCTGTCAGGGAAAAAGGTGTAAGGAACCTGGCACTGCCGAGTGCAAAACACCTTCACACGGGAGCCCAGATAAACACCATCCTCTGCTCACTTTTTGTTTTTAATCAGTAGTGCTTAAAAAACAAGATTGCCAAATCTGGAAGGTGCTGCCCCATCAGATCATTACAAGTTCAGATGTATCAGCTCCTTCTGAATTTGTCTTTTTAAAACAGACACGGGCACCCAGAAATCACCAAGCCACAGCCAAACGCTTTGCTGCTCCGTCGCTGTGTGTTTCAGCTGCCTCAGGGATTTACAGGGATTTCTAGCCCTCAGATCTGAATATAGAAAGGTATGAAAGGAGTCCAAGGAAAATAAAGGTAGGAATGACCTCACTCTGTGGAGACACCATGTCTTGCTCAGCTCAAGAAAGCTCTGTAGAAAGCAGCTACGTTTTCATCTGTACAGTTATTTTGCTACTGTCAGTGAATAGAAATGATCCCAGAAACTGCTGCAGACTAAAGAGAAATGTCTTTGGGTTTCCAGAAGAGTGGTGATGTACTTGCAGGTTGTCCCTGTTACCAAGGTTCTCTGAGTGATCGGCTTTGCTACTGGTAGCCCTGAGTGTTTTAAATGTTTTGGTGACTTGCAGCTTATCCCTTCAAGGTGTCCCAGTGAGGCCACAGCTGGAGTGTTGGGGACAGTGCTGGGCTCCCCAGTTCCAGAGAGACAAGGAGCTACTGGAAAGAGTCCAGCAGAGGCTGCGGAGATGCTGAGGGAGCATCTCTGTGCCCAGGAAAGGCTGAGAGCCCTGGGGCTGCTGAGCTGCAGAAGAGAAGCCTCAGAGGGGATCTGAGCAATGCTGATCAAGAGCTCAAGGGCCCATGGGGGGCAAGAGGATGGGACCAGACTCTTGTCAGTGGTGCCCAGCGACAGGACAAGGGGCAACGGGCACCAACTGGAACCCAGGAGGTTCCATGGGAGCAGGAGAAACTTGTTTGGTGTGAGGGTGTGGGAGCCTGGCCCAGGCTGCCCAGAGAGGTTGTGGAGTCTCCTTCTGTGGAGAGATTCCAAAGGCCTGGACCCGACCCTGGGCCCCCTGCTCTGGGTGAGCTGCTGGAGCAGGAGGGTTAGATGAGATGATCTCCAGAGGTCCTTCCAACCCCGCCACGCTGGGATTCACTCTTTTCCTTTTGTACCTTGCAGCGACTCCAGGAACTTAGGAGATTCCTTCTTTTTAATGTCAATTATTTGCGTTCCTTCAGTCCATCAGAAAAACAGAGAAAATTATCTAACTTCTCTATAATATGGTTTTGATGAGTTCATTTGGGTGTTAAATAACAGGCATATTAGAAAATAGAGTGAAATTCACATAAAAGGCAATCACCAGTTTTAGTATTGTAAAAGGGCACGTGATTCTGGGCAGCTGAAAGTGCTCAGAAAAACGCTGAACTCCTGCAGAGGAAGCAGGACTCTTCTTGATCGTCTCTCAGAGCTCTTCCTAGATACAAACACCGCTCCCTTGCTGGCTCGGGGTCACCTTGTTTTACAAGCCAGTTTCACATGGTCTCAAAAATGGTAGTTTCTAGTTAGCCCACTATCTCTTCTCAAAAACTGGGGCTTTTTCGGCCCTAGGAAACTTAGAAACACAGAATTATCCAATTCACCGGATGCTGGAGCTTAGAGCAACTTTTTTATTAGGTGTCTGACTTCAAGGAGGGTTTTTATATGGGTTTGTTTGAGTTTATGTCCTGATGTCACTGGGTAATACTTTGCTTAGAGAGCAGAAAACATTACTGCTCCTACATAATTATTTTGTAGTTCCTTTTTTCTTCTAATTTCTTTTTTTGCAGCACTAGGGTTTTGACTGTCTCCTCATTCTGTGTGGAGTTGTATTTCTCCATACAAAGCAAATCTGATGTCAGTTGTTTCCAAGGTGACCTCCCAAGTGACCCTTGTCCATTCTTCATTCCAGTGAGTTACTTCTCTTTCTTTCTGGAGCTTTAGGACTTCTCTCCACTTGAAAAATTCAGATTTTGTCTGAGTAGTTGGCAAGAATCTTCCTTTACTAATAACCTATCAGGCTTCTGTTGAAGTAATATGCTTTTCCCTTAAAACTCTCCACTACCATAACAGGTACTCATGGGCTTCTTCGCTTGCCACCGAGCAGGGGCTGGGCTGAGCAGTCTGCAAAGTCCGAGTTCCTCTCTCACCTCTTGACAACAGCACCTTCAAACATCAGCTGCACGGCCTGTCTCAGGTAAAGACTTGGTCTCTGTGGGGCGGGTGAAAGGGCATTTTTCATTCACTCCTTATTTGCTGCTATAAAATAAAAATTGTAAATCGTGTTTCCCAGAACATCACTGGAAAAAAAAAACCCCAATATATTTTCACTCTAATAATCGGTTGCCATAGTTTTGATTTGTCCAGGACGACCCAGAAAAGCTAAAATGGGGGAAGCTCAGTTGTTCTGAGTTCCAGCTAACCCACTTTTGCTCACTGCAAGGATCAGACCCTCAAAGCTGATTTACCAGTGGGTTGACAGCAAGAATCACTTGCTGTGTGTAACGTGTGATGGCACACACGCGTAAAATCTGTCTGCTGCAGCATTCTAAACCTAATAATTTGCCTTAGCAAATTATTTTGCAGGTAATATAAACCTAATAATTTGCTTTAGCAAACTTGTGTGCTCAGCAGCGCCCGCGAGCCTGCACCCAGTTACCTTCAAGAATTGTACAGGCCACAGGGCTGGGAAGTTTTTTTCCTGAACATGGGAGGTCTGAGGTCAAAATGGGGAAAAAAAATCTTTATGTACATATCTGAGGATCCCACTGCTATAGCACTTTAAAGACTGAGCTACTGTTTCCTGGGGCTTTCCTGCCAGGGCTGTTGTGTGATCAACATCCCGACAGATTTCATAATCAAACAGGGGGAACGTGTGAGCCAGAATTTCGCAGGTCTTCAGACAAACCTTTTCTACAGGTCACCGTGTAACTTGTGACTTCCTTGAGGTAGTAGCTTTAAGATTTTCTTTGGGCAGATTTTCTTTGGCTGCTCTAGATGGATTTCTCAATCCGCTCTGTGTCTTCTGATGGAAAGTGCTGGATTGAGCCTGACTGGTGGAAACTGCTGGCTTGAGCCTCGTTCCCTCACAGAGAAGAAGCAGCACAATCTACCTTCCTTTCATGCTGTCCCTTCTGCACCACATCCCTCCTTCAGACAAGCAGGGTGGGGGGTAATGAGAACATCAGCCTCTAAGGGCTAGTACATTTGCCCAATCCCTCTCTGAAATAGGCTGGGATAGCTCCTCTTTGGAGTTGGATGATGATTCAAGAATTCTGCCCCAAGTGTGAGTGGTGAAACTGTCTTTTGGGACTTTAAAGAAGCCTTTTCTGAAATTCTAGTGAAGTCCAGATGTCTTTTGTGATCTTGTGAGCAAGTTTAGAAGGAAAAATCTGTGAGGGATATGGCTATGAATCATCCGTCTATCCTGTGTCCATGAAGAAGAAATAAAAACCCCCAATCCAAAAAGAATCCATTTAATTCTGGAATTTTCTGACCTATTTTGGTGCAAGCTGGTCTGAAAAAAAAAATAAAAAAAAAATTAAACTACTCTCCTGATGAGTTTCTCATATTGTTTACTTTTGTAATGTTCTCTGTGGACTAGCAGCCAGAAATGACGTCCACCCCTCGTCCAGCATCAGAGAATAAGAACTTCAGAGGAAGGAATGCGACTTCATAAATAGCAAACCACAGACACTAATGGGGAGCAGAGGCAAACCTGCAGGTTAAAAATTCATTGCAAGAGAAGCCCGGACGTCCACACCGCCTGGAGAGCCCAAGATGATTTCAGCTCTAGCGTTTGTTTTTCTCCTCTGCCTCTCTTGTCCTTTCTCATCATGTCAGCAGAGAAGAGCAGGTAAGTAATTTTAATTCTCTCTATATTTCCTGGACTCGTATGCTTCCTAGACTCCTATGAAAATTCTGTTTTGCAAAAGGGAAGGAGGAAGAAGGTTAATATTCCAACTGCATCTACGGAAGCCTAAAAGGAATGTTGAGGGATTTTGTGGTTTCATATGAAATGTGAAGCTTAACTGTGTAAATGTTCAGTCTTAGAATTCTCCCCAGTTCCCCTCCTGAGCAGTGAAGTGTTTTTAAGAACAGCATTTATTCTAGAACAGCTGGAAATTTTGTTGTGCTTTGTAATAACCTGCAAGAGACGCTTTAGCTCAATCTGCATTTTGCATGTGATTTAAGTTGTAAAAACCCAGATCATGCGGGATGTCCTATAGCAAGATCAGTGGGTATTCTCTCTGCTTGTGCACACAGACCTCAGGGAAGCCCTGACTTCTAGGAACGTAGCCATGCTAAGTGCATTACAAAAGTTCCTCTTCTCTGAAGAGCCCGTTTGGGGAACACTCACACCCAGGAGGATCTGTGAGATCCAGCAGATCAGACTGTAGCAGAGATTCAGACCAGAACGAGTCCAGGGATGCGCAGTAACGGCAACGTCTGCGAGCGCAGAGATTTCATTCGGGGCTCCCTCCCGAGTGGTTGAGTCATTCGTGTGAATTTGAATATTAAAAAAAAACCCTCAAGCTTTTATTTTAAATCGCATCTTGCTAGTAGGGACAGAAAATTCTTCCCAGGAATAACGGAAGCTGCCTGAAGCCTTCCTGCAGAGCTTATTCAAAACCTCTGTTTGAAGTTAGAAATTATGTGCAAGCTCCTTGCTTTCAATAAAATAAGAAACATCACTTCAGTTCAGTCTTTCTGTCTTAGAATGACACATTTGTGGTACTTCCCGTTTAGTTCCCAACCCAAAATGTATTGGAGAGGTTACAAATATTTATAAAGTCCTCTCAGTTCTGCGTGGGGAAGACCCGTGAGGCTTTTCAGGCTTGTGTGTCCCATGAGAACGCCGAAGTTGAGCTAAGTCGGTAGCACAGGCTCACATCCTGGCACTGGCAAATTCTGCACGCTCAAGGAGACAGACCCCCGGCCCCAGCAAGCCAGGACCCCCCTGAACACACAGTGCTGCTTGTAGAAGAACTTGCCATTTCTCCCTTCGTAAAGCTGCTTACCCTGTAGGCAAGGTGGGACTTCTGTTAGAGGATCGATTAATCTAGAAAAAAACAGAGAAATCAGGTTGTACTTTCTCCTGTCTGCCAAGAGAATGCCAGGGCTCGACCTTCTGTCCAGTTGTTTCTAAATGGTTCAGATTTCCTTAAAACTTACATAAATCTAGAAACAATGAGCTACTTCCATTCATTCCTCTTGAGTAAGCTGGAGTGTAGACTAGATGTTCAGGACATCTCAAAGGACTAGGCTAGAATCTAGCAGATGGGCAGGAAAGGTCACGTTAATCTGCCCTAGGTGACCTTGTACGATGATTATATCCTCTGTCCAGCATAGCTTAAACAGGATTTTGCAGCGTCGCGTGGATGAGCAGATGTTTCCTTTATGCCCCAAAGCCACCACACGGCAACTTGAAACTACCACTACCCTAAAAGAACCCATCTCCAGCAAGAAGAAACATCTGCCCCTTGAGAACCGGCGACAGCCGATGTGCTGCTTTTCCACGTTCAGTGCTTGGCAGCACGTTTGCGATAGACTCTCCAAAGAGCTTTCCTTTAGCGGTGCCCTTCGTAGCAGCTCCCACAACGCTGCATTATTAATTTGCTGCTTTTGGCAGCCAAGGGCTTCCTGTGTGTGAACTGCAGAGACCACGCCGGGTTAACAGCTCCCGCGGCTGCCAGCCTGCCAGGCCCGTGTGTTTGCTGAGGGGTGGCTGCTCCCTGCCTGGCAGGCGCTGCCGATGGTCACCTCCTGCCCTGCCCAGAGCAAATCCTGCCCTACGTGCGAGGCTCTGTTAATCCCAGCAAGGTTCTAGTTAGGAACTGGCAGAGACTGCTATGGAGGAGGCTGTAGCTTTCATCTATATGTTACCATCTATATCTTTAAGCTGAAGTTAATCGTACCGGTTCGTTTGTACTGCTAATGGCTCGTGTGTGTTTCTCCCGATGCCTTTGGTTTTTGTAGGAGGTGAAGTCGGGCCAGAAATGCTGGAAGAGATGAGAGAAACTAACCGTGTGCTGATGGAAGTTCGAGACTTGTTGAAACAGCAGGTAGGTGAGAACGGGACCTAATTCCTCACACGCTGCACAAATGAGATCTCTGAATCCTCTGCCTTACGTCCTGAGTTCTGGAATTGTGGGGCTGCTTCATGAGTGAAATGAGCGATAGGATTCTTGCGCCGCAAACCAGAATCCAGAGGTGGTCTCACAATCAGACGGGGAATTCTGAGAGAAAGCGGGGTCATTTGAATTCCCGATTCTGCTGCTTAGAACCGAGTCTGCTGAAAAACACTGTACGTGGAGAATGGGCTCCTAAAAAACACAGGCGCACCCACACAGTGGGTATATATTTAACTGGAAAAACAAGTCACTTTTTCCTTGGTTTTGTGGGCTCATGAAATCAGTGGAGAGTCCAAACTTGGAAGATGGACGAGACCTTTCAGCCTTCTGTTAGGGTCCTGGAAAGGAAAGTCCTATGGCCTCTAAACAAGCTCTGTATTCACTCTTTCCTCTTGTTGTTTTAATCCTAAGACTTTCTGGCTCCAGTACTTTCTTAGGGAATTTGGAACTTCTTGGGTGCTTAGATCTTTTCCCATTTTAACGAGGAGATAGTGGTTTCTCTGGTCAACTCTCCTTTAAGTAGAGAAAAAGGTTCCATTCTGCCCTGGGAGCTGA
Source organism: Eurystomus gularis (assembly GCA_013400335.1). Taxonomy (NCBI): domain Eukaryota; kingdom Metazoa; phylum Chordata; class Aves; order Coraciiformes; family Coraciidae; genus Eurystomus; species Eurystomus gularis. The sequence goes on from VZZY01013583.1 coordinate 24,212, forward strand.
GGGCAGCAGCCCCTGCCTGCCAGATAATTGGAATGGCAGACAGGTCTCTGTGCCAGTGCAAACTGGGCGGCCTCTAATCTCCAAAAACATCTGTTGCGTTGAGTTACTCTCACATTGCAGGCTGCTGCATAAATACCCAGTGTTTACTAGGAATCAGGTCAGACATGGCTCCTGGCAGCCTCGAGCAATGATTTCCAGTGTTCCCTTCCAGCTTAGCACTGCTTCTCTGTACAGGTTTTCTATTTGTTCTTTCTCTTCTCTCGCCACCTACTTCTTCTTTTTTTTTTTTTTTCATCCGTGGCCTTTTTCTCAACAGCGCTTTCAAGAAAGCTCTTCCTCAGAAGACAAACTTGCACATACAACTGGAGAGCCAAGGTGGCAGCTCATAATTTCTTAATCTGGGCAAAGATTTTCTAAAGCTTACATTTCCTTGATTCAGCATCTTGGGATGTTGGCAATAAGGATGGCAAAAAGCGTAACAATAAAAGGCCAGATCTACTCTCCTGAGCCAAAGGCTGGAGGATTCTTGGCAGAAGGAGCTGCTGATATTCATTAGCAGTGCTCCGAATTCTCTGCTCTGCTCTCTGTCACCCACTTCTAATGAGAAGTGTTCTGGGGATTTGGGTTAGACCTATCTCTGCACTAACTATTCAAAATACATGACCCCAGGCTGTGTTGGAGGGGAGAGAGAATCTAACACGGAATGAAAGCTTGCTTTTATACCTGTAGCTGGCACAGAGACATGAGTAGAATAGGTTGTCAAAGTGAAATGACTTAACTGTGGAAACAAAGCCCACAGGGTGCTTAAGGGTGGGCCTGAGCATCACTTGTAGATGGGCAGGGAGGCTTTAGCAGGAACAAAGTCCACTGGGATTGCTACCCAAGATTCTAGAGAGTCATACAAGTGTTAGCTTGAGACTGACACGCTGTGCCTGTCCCATATCCCTTTCTTCACCAAAGGACCAGCATCTTTGCACTGCTGATGTTGCAGATCATCTCTTTACTGAAGCACACTTGGAGGAGTAGGAGCCTGGAGGAGATCAGAGGAAGTCTGGAGTGAGGAGCTTTCATGAACAGATTCTAAATATCCTCCTGGCGAGGGCATTAGGGCCAAAGAATGGCATAAGCAATGTCTGAGAGTATTCATATATCTGCAAAAATGGCCCACAGGGGAACCTCCTCCTGACGTGACTTAGGCAGTGCCTGGACTGCAGCTAAAGCACTCCTCTCTAGGACTGCTCGTTCAGCGTCCTCTAGAGCAGAAGACCCAAATAAAGTAGATTTCTCTTTCTCTATGACACTTGTTTCTGTGTATTCAAGTCAAGTGTTTCCTGCATCTGTGGTAGAACGGTATTATCGAGTCAGCCTGTAGAAACACTACAGCAGGGAATGACTGCCAGCAGGGAACAGAAGCCACCTCAGCTTCCAGAAAGTCTGTAACGTAGACTTTGGGGTAAGAGTTCATTTGTTTGTGGGCAGCTGTGCAGGCTCAGACACCCTATTTTCTGGTAGTGGGGCTGTTAGTTTTCGTGGGAGCAAAACTCACCCTTGGGCTAAGTGGTGGTTCTTGTTTTCTTCTAGATTAAGGAGATAACATTCCTGAAGAACACAGTCATGGAGTGCGATGCCTGTGGTGAGTTACTGAGCTGAGTCCTATGTTCAGATGCCTCCTCCAAGTCCTTCCTACTTTTGTGTCCAAACAAATAGTAAAATTCCACCTGTGACCAGCTCCCCAGAGGAAATAGCTTGTTTCACGGGTAATGCTCAATATTAGTGATGCTTTTTTCTCCCCCACAACATTCTGCACACACGGACCAGTGTTCCAGGCTGCTCTCTTGGTTCAGTGGCAGCTGAAGCTCTCACCCCTCTCCTGAGCATGGGGTGCCTTAAAAAGCTTATCCATCCGTTTCCTTCCACCGTTCCTGAGCTAAGCTTTGTTCCTGGTTTCGTGGCACACCACACTGTACTTCTCAGGGTGGCCGCATTCTGCTGCAGAAAGCTGCCCAACACGTCTCCAAATAACCCAGCCCGTGGCCGATGTCAGAAGTGCCTGGGAATGCACACTGGGTATCCTGTGGGATACAGTTGGCTCCTCCTGAGCTGCAAGTGGAAGAGAACATCACCCCCAAGAGGCATTGCTCCGCTATTCCTTCCATCCTAGTGCTGCCACTGTCCAAGCAAAGAGGTTGTTTACGGAGGGTTCAGGAAACGGGATCATAAATTTTCCCATATAAATCCTGCCCTCTGCTCCCCAACAATTATTTATTTTTCTAGACTGGAACTTCCTTCCAGTATATCTGGCGTTCAGAAAGCGTGGCTCTTGGAGGTGCTCCGCTATTTACCAGTACATGCAAAGGGTGGAGCAATAACCACTGCTGCCTTTGGAGAGCTTGTACTTCTGCTGGAAAAGAGATTAGCCGAAGCTTCTGGGACCTGCACTGCAGAAATGCCTTCACTCACTGTGATTGTTTTAATAATTTGCTCATAAAACTGTCCTGAACTTTCTCTCTGTTACTTGATTCCTGCCTTCCCCACTTGCTGTTCTGCTTTGTGTCTGTTCCCTGTGCTCCTTACTGCAGGATTCGAGCCTCTTTTAGTCATGCATTGACCAACGTGACTCATGGCAGTCGTGTGCTTCTCTCATTATTTCTCAGAAAGAGAAGCACGAAGAGAGGAGGCCTTGTTTTTAGTGAAGATTTTGCTGCTGGTGGTGGTAGAGTGTTGGGTTTTGGTTTGTTTTCTTTCAGGTTTCTTATGTTGGGCTTTTAAGCTGGAGAAAGCGGGAGCAAAAAGTGTCCTCGTCACTTAGAGTGGCAGATGTGGGAGACACGACAATCCCAGATTCTGGGAAAGTTTACTCACAGCCTTGGATTGGCCTTCAGTGACGTTCTGCCTCCCATAATTTTGCAAGTTCTCCCGTGCCATAGGTCCAGTCATGAGGAAAAGGACAAAAACCTGGCATTTGGCTGAAAACTTGTAGGGAAGCTGGCATGCAGCGGGGCAGGGACAGGCCTGATTTGTTCGGAGAGCTTCTGAACAGGACTGCAGTAGCATTTTATACGAGTTAGAAATTCCTACACATCACACACATGCTTAGAGAGGCCATATTGCTGTACTCCAGCCTAGAAATGACGACCGTCCGAATAACAGATTGATTTCTCACCTGCCAGGACGCAGGGAGGTTTCCTACCCTGTGGAGATAACAGGTAGCACGTGATACATAACACGGTGGCATGAGAGCCCGGCGTGAGTGCGTCCCTGCTACAAACCACGCTGACCTGTTTATAACACACCTGCCTTCCACAGCACAGATCTTGGCCAGCCCTCCCCAGATTTAAGCCTGTGTGGGTTCTGCTTTAGCCAGGTATACCACAAGTGAGGTGTAGTTGTAGAAGAACCAGGGAGAGAACTGATTTCTGTGGAACTCCAAAAGCAAGGGCCTTACACCAACCAGGCACAACAAGAGTTTTGGACTGGAAACTAAAACTCCTGGGGTTCCTTATTTATTTTTTGTCTGCTCTGACTCAGAAATCTGTCAAATTGCCACTTCTGGCTTCGTTTTTCTCCACATACAAAATAGAGCTACAACCGCTCAACCCTGAGACAGGAGGGGAGGGAATGTCCTGTGTGTGAAGCCCACTGGTGTCTTCTGAGACAACGGGACCACCTGGTGATAGTCCCTGGTGGCACGGCTCTGTCCATAACGTCCCTCTTGCCCCTCCAGGCATGCACACCGAGGCGACGGGCCCTGTCATCACCATGACACAGTTCAACCGATGCCTCCCAAACCCCTGCTTCCCTGGGGTGGCCTGCACCGAGACCGGCACCGGCTTCCGCTGCGGACCTTGTCCTCCGGGTTATTCAGGCAACGGGTCCCACTGCACAGATATCAATGAGGTAAAAACCAAGTAGGAAGGGCTGGAAGGGAGAAAGCTGGCTGGCTTTTCTTGGAGCGCTGCAGGTTTGTCTTGTGGTTAGGAAGAAAAGTCCTGTGGTTCCCCCAGGAGCTGAAGTTCCACAGAAATATCATTTCACTGGAAGGAAGCCTGTATCTCACGCTCCCTTAAGCTCTGTTCGTGTTGCTTTTTCTAGCCAGTCTAGCTAGGAATTTCTTTCTGAAAGACACACCGGCTCAAAGAAAATAAATCTCTTGGTTTGTACCACACAGGAAGGTGAGTTTGGAAGACAAGAACAGTCCCTTTTGGTCTTACAATCTTTTGAGCTACGGGCTGATGAGTTGTTAGAGATAAGATTTATTATGTGTGGAATAGAATCAAATGCTTCCCGAGTAGTCCTTTATACAATAAATCTTACCACACCACTCGTATTGCTTTGCTTCTGCCTTTAAATCAAACCTTGCTAGGCAGACACTGCTTAATTTATTCTTTTTTTTTTTTTAGGAAGTGTGGCATTCCATTGAGTTTACTCTCTGTGGCTATGCAAAACTTTATTCAACCATTCATTTTATATGTCCATAAGACTCCCTTGGTCTGTGGTTCCAAAACCATAGTCCTGATTAGTCCACCAAGCAACTATAAGCGTCTTGCAAAGCTGTGTCACCTCTGTAGGTTAAAAACCTGCTGGAGTTAAAAGGGTCGATGAGAGATTTTGAGATTGCTGTCAATCCATTAGTCACCAAAACGTGGGAACCGCTGTATTAATAGAACGCATCTGCCAGGACAGAGCATAAGACAGTGAAAATAATGAAGTGTCGGAAAAATAGAGCAAGCATTAATAGCAACTTTGGGAAGACAGTTGCTTCCCAGAGTAGTACACAAACAACTGTTCTTGTCTTTCAAAGCCAGTGTAAGAAATTATCCAGTTCTCTGGATTCAGAGACTGCCAGGAAGGAAAGTGTGAAGGGACGCCAGCTCTGCCTGGGCAATTGATGTCACCTAAGAAGAATTAGTCCTGAAAGTTGATTTGTTTTACGTGTCTGCACACAGTGGAACTTGGGAGACCAACTGAGATGGGGAAGCTGCATTTTCCACTTGCAAGGAAAGCCAGGAACATCTATGCATTTTTGGTTTATTCTTTAGAAATAAAAGTACAACAGCTGGACCTCACCCAGCAGGGCCTGCTTTGAGAGCTGCCGTCCCAGCTGGTCTGGAGCGAGCCTGCCTCACCGTTCTGCACAACCTCTTTTCTCGTTTCCAGTGCAACGCAAACCCCTGCTTCCCGAAGGTCCAGTGCATTAACACCTCCCCTGGCTTCCGCTGTGATCCCTGCCCTCCTGGCTTCACCGGCCAAATGGTCGAAGGGGTTGGACTAGCTTATGCCAGGGCCAACAAACAGGTAAGGCCCAGAAACTTTTCTGTCTCCCTCAGAAGCCATTAACTCTTTCCTCCTCTGTAATTCAAAGGTCTTGGAGCCTTCAAAGAAACGGGAGGGAAATACAAGATGACTCTGTATTGATGGGAAGACTGATGCAGTGGGAGGAGAGACCTGCCAAGGATGTCCTAGCACATCAACCTCCACCCCAAGACCTTACCTCTGCCCAGTTCCTGCTGGACAGAACGTTGTGCCTGACACCTTTGTGGCTGTGAAGCCAGCCTGGGGAATCCTTCCTAGTAGGACACAGGAGAGTCAGTGCAGCTACTGCTTCCCTGATAGCTATAGACAGCTTAAAGTAAAAAAAAACAAACCCAAGCCACCTAGTCTTCATATGGTTTATAAGAATATATTGCCAAAAGCAGGAGTGATGTGTGGCTTGTGTCGTTTAGAGCGCAGCTGGCTGGTCACAGGCTGCAGTCCTTGACCTTCTTGCTCCGTTGACTCTCTTCTACAGTAAGGAGATACTCTGACAGCTCAGCTCAGGTCTAAGCTATTTGGCCAGGCTAACATCTCAGGTGCCCGTGGAGGGTGAACAGCTTGCCTGGGGTCAGGAGTATTGCTGGGGTCTGCCCCAGGCTCGTCTGAAGGAAAACTTTGAGCTGTGGGTCCTAGTAAGGTGTGTCAGGGGCTTTGCTTCTGTATCTAGTGATGCCCTGGTCCTGTAATGTGATGTGCTATGTGCTTAAAAGTGAAGTTAAGGTCTATTTTGTTCTTCCTGGGCAGGTTTGTACTGACATCAATGAATGCGAGACAGGTGCTGCCAGAAATTGCGTCCCAAATTCTATCTGCATCAATACCCGGGTAAATATTGCTGGAAAGCCTCACGTGGCTCTCTCTTCCCCAGGCCCTGGAGCCTCCGTGAGCTGTGGAATCACCTGCGGAGGAACGTTACAGCAAAGCTCTGCCAGGACTCGAGTTACAGCTAATTCCCTGTTGCTTTTTCATGCAGGGATCCTACAAGTGCGGGGCTTGTAAACCTGGCTTCGTTGGGGATCAAGTCAACGGCTGCAAGAGCCAGACGGTGAGACGCTGCCCCAACGGGGAAATCAGCCCGTGCCACGAGAAAGCAGAGTGCATCGTGGAGCGCGACGGGTCCCTCTCCTGCGCGGTAAGGCCCAAACCTCCCTGCCACGGGGTCTGCTCGCTCTGGTTTCCATCACTCTGCGCTTGCTCTCCTGGGTCTGCCAGTGCCCTCTCCTGGAGAACCTTCCTGACACAGACCTTCCACTAACACCTCAGCTACTGCAGCATCTCTTTTGGTGCTCCCTGGAGAAGTGGGCTGCTCCTGGCATCTCACATCCAGTGTTGGTTGTTTGGGGTTTTGGTTTTTTGCCTGAAGCACTACAAATGTGCCAGCCATGGAGCACCGCACACAGCTGAGCAGGGGGAAACACCAATCAGCAACCTGCTGGAGCCAAGTTTTGCTGCTGCATCTGTCTCTATCATCTCAGAAACTAGCAGAGAGCTTGTGTCTGAGCTATCTGAAATGCTGTTTCACAGAATCCCAGCACAATAGGGGCTGGAAGGGATCTCTGGAGATCATCTCGTCCAACCCCCCTACCCCAGCAGGGTGCCCAGGATTGTGTCCAGGCACCTTTGGAATCTCTCCAGAGAAGGAGACTCCACAACCTCTCTGGGCAGCCTGGGCCAAGCTCTGACACCCTCACACCAAACAAGTTCCTCCTCCTGCTCAGCTGGAACCTTCTGGGTTGGGCACGACTGACAAGAGTCTGGCCCCATCCTCTTGCCCCCCATGGGCCCTTGAGCTCTTGCTCAGCATTGCTCAGATCCCCTCTGAGGCTTCTCTTCTGCAGCTCAGCAGCCCCAGGGCTCTCAGCCTTTCCTGGGCACAGAGATGCTCCCACCATTTACAGTAGAACTGTTTCTTTCAGACAGTATTTTCCCCATAGAGCATTGCCTCCCTGGCTTTGCAGTGTTTCCTGCTGGTTCTCACGTAGAGCCTTCAACTTTGGGAGCATGTGGGCCACCACGGGACTCACCGTCAGCCGTGTTTTGTTGCTCTGCTGTCTTCTAGTGCCTCGTGGGCTGGGCGGGGAATGGCTACGTCTGTGGGAAGGACACGGACATCGATGGAGTCCCTGATGAGAAGCAACGCTGCTCTGACAAAAAATGCCGCAAGGTAAGATGCAATTGTCTCATCTTTTTGCTGGAAACAGCCTGTCAGGGAGTGCCTGACCAGAACTGGGCGATTCTGATCAGAGGGCAGGTCTTGGCTGCTGGGAGACCCTGCCCGACCTCCAGAGCTCAGCCTAAACGACACGCACAGCTCACGAGCAGGGCCTTTGCTTTCCCTGCAGGACAACTGCGTGACCGTGCCCAACTCTGGCCAGGAGGATGCAGACAGGGATGGAATTGGAGATGCTTGTGACGATGACGCTGACGGAGATGGGATCCCAAATGCAGAGGTTTGAATTCTAATGCTCAAGCCCTGACGTACCCAGAGATCCCACAAAGCACCTGCTGACACCTTTAGTGTGACTTTAGAGTCACTGCAGGTCGCAGAGGGCAATGTTTGCTTTCATCTGGTATGAAGACTCTAAACAAGCAGACAGGGCAGAGCATCGTGGCACTGATGGGGCTGTAGAGAGGTAGGGAATTACCGCTCTCCCTTGGTCAAGCTCTGGTCAGAGGTGCTTTCAGGTGCTGCTGGTATTCCCTGAACATCCTGAATACAGGAACCCAAGACCGGCTGCAGATTGCTGGGCTTCTCAGAGCTTCCTCAGACCTTCTGTCCATCTTACTCCTCCACAGCACGCTCAGAGCCGAACGCTTCCCCTCTGTCCCGCAGGACAACTGCGTGTACACGCGCAACGCAGACCAGCGCAACGCGGACAAGGACAACTTCGGGGATGCCTGCGACAACTGTCGCCAAGTGAAGAACAACGATCAGCGGGACATCGATGGCGACGGGAAGGGAGACGAGTGTGACGATGACATGGATGGAGATGGTAAGAGCAGCTGGGGAGCGTCCTCAGAGAGGGGCACGGACACCGAGCTGAGAGCCAAAAGCGAAGCAGCACGTGGCTGGAGATCCCCACGGCGGGAGCCAGCCTGCAGAGCCTGGAGCTCTGCACGAGTAGAACTAATTTCAGATGGGATTAGCACAGCTCAGTTCTTCCGAGGCCGAGACAAGCAGTCAAGCAGGACCCGTCACAGTTCGGCTTTTGCAGGGTTTAAAGATCTATCGCTGGGACAGCACTTAATTTTTTATTAGCACTCTTACTGTGCACAATCACTTCAAACCCGTGTCAGCCTAAAGAAAGACAGACGCACTGTGCACACTGCTCTGTCCAGACAAGGACGCTGCCTTGTGCTGCAATTTAGACTCACAAAGAGGTACGGGAATACTCAAGCTGTTAACAGCTACTGGCTCCAGGCAGAACGTGTCGGGGCTGTCTTCTGGGGTGAAAAAATCCACCCTGGCTGGCTTTAGACACAGTCTGTGCACTAATGATGCTGGATTTGCACAGAGCCTGCTTTCAAAAGCCAGAAATCACAACTGCTGCTGGCCTGAGACACACGTATTTATTTACGGAGTGTTCCCAGCGCATCTAGAGCTGCTTGGGTCTGGCTACATCCTGCCAAGCAGCTCCCTGCTGGCATCATCTGCTGGTGCTGTAGGTAAACGCAGAGAAGTGGGAAGTGAGGTCATGGAGGTTGCCAATTAGATTGTTCCAGTCCTGTCTCAGGCCTTGACGCGGCGCGGTCTAAATCCGCCGTGTCAAACAGCCAGGATTAACCTTGACTTATTTTATAATTATACAGACGTCTACTTCAGAGGAAAAAGACTCTGTCATGGTTTAGGGAACCACTGACAGCTTCATCTTCATCCTCTTGGCCGCTCACTCCTGCACAGATATGATGCCAGTTTGGAGCCATGTTCTTTAGAATTCTCTAAGGAATGTAGTTCAGGATGTTTCCTCTCAGGTTCATGTGCAAGAGCACACTCAGACATCCACTGGGACAGTCTGGAGCTTCTTGCTCTCCACAACTTCTTGAAAGGAGGCTGGAGCGAGGTGAGGTCAGTCTCTTCTTCCAAGGAACAAGAGGAAACGGCCTCAGGTTGCACCAGGGGAGGCTGAGGTTGGACATGAGGAACAATTTCTTGGTGGGAAGGGCTGTGCCAGGCTGGGCAGGGCAGTGGTGGAGTCCCCATCCCTGGAGGGGTTTCCAGGCCGTGGAGATGTGGTGCTGAGGGCCAGGGGTTAGTGGTGCCCTGGCAGTGCTGGGGGAACAGTTGGACTGCATGAGCTTAAAGGACTCTTCCAACCAGAACAATTCTATGATTTTATGTTTTAAGATCTTCCTCCACAGCCACCAGGACACAGCTGAAATTAGAAGTGTGTAAAATGTACACAAACATTGAAATTGTTGCTTTATCACATGACCTCACCTGTCCTAGAGCTCTGCCATCTCTTAAATCCAGAAGAGATCCTGCTCCCTAGAGCTTAACAGCCCTGTTACCTGTTTCACAGGGGTCAAAAACCCGACGGACAACTGTAAGAGGGTTCCTAACCCCGATCAAAAAGATGGTGATGGTGACGGAGTGGGAGACGCGTGTGACAGCTGCCCAACAGTCAGTAACCCAGACCAGGTAAGGAAGCACTCCCAATTTTGCAGCCTTACAGGTTCCTTTCTCTCACTCAAGCCCCTTGAGCTCAAACCTTGAAGAGTAAAGTCGGAGAGGAAGCGTTGCCCTCTGCCCTTCTCTCTTCTGACCCTGCTCCTGTGCTTAGAAAAAGCGCTGTGTGAATTCAGCAGCGCAACGTGTCAGCCCTGCAGAAGGAACCTCGCTGTTGTCACCCAGAAGGACCACGGCACTGAGGCCAACAAACACCTCTCTCCATGCTCTTTATTGCCTGATCCTCCTCTCGATCCAGGGAAAGTTTAAACGATTATCCCTTTATCTTACTAGAAAGACACCGATCACGATCTCGTGGGAGATGTCTGTGACACCAACCAGGACAGGTGAGAGCTTGCTGCAAAAAATTCTCCTTAGGTTGCATGAAATCTTGGGGATGGAGGGGAGAAAAGGCGTGGGCTGGCAACTCCCTGACAACCTGGCTTGGCCTTAGCCAATAAAAGGCAGAGGAATTTTCTTCTGACCTCAGAAGCATGCGTCAGTGGAAGTACAGCCCCAAGGCTGGTGGACGTGAGCTTGCTGAGAGCAGGCCTGGCTGACCTTAGCTACTGCTCACCAACTTCTTCATGCCAGGAGTACCAGGAGTACTGCTGATCCATTGTTGGTGTAATCAGTAGCTTAAGACTTCATAGAGCTAAAAGAACCAACATCTGCTGTTCCCATGGAGGATCCCAGCTCCTGGACAGGTGCTGCATGCCTGTTTTGAAAGCCCGTGTCCGTGGATAATCTTTATCTCCGTTTTCTCCACCAGTGACGGGGATGGCCACCAAGATTCGCGGGATAACTGCCCGTCAGTGCCCAACAGCTCCCAGCTGGACACGGACAATGACGGGCTGGGAGATGAGTGTGATGATGATGACGATGATGATGGGATTCCTGATGAGAAACCTCCAGGCCCTGACAACTGTCGGCTTGTCCCTAACCCTGGCCAAGAAGACGCAGATGGTAAGAGAACGGGATGCACATTAGCTCTGCTGGGGGATCCTCCATTCCTGGTGGCCAACAGCCATGAGTTTGGCCTCTAGAGATAGACAGGAAGCAAGATCTTCTCAGGACTGACTTGAGACAGTCCTATGGCATTTGCAGATCTCCAGCAACCCTGAACCTGGTATCGGCGTGGTGACCTTCAACCGTGCTAGCCAAAAGCTGAGTAAAACCCGGACACAAGGAGCCGTCAATGAAAGCTCGTTACTTCTCTGTCATGCTCCCAGGTGACGGTGTGGGGAACCTTTGTGAAGATGACTTTGACAGAGACATGGTGATTGACAGGATCGATGTGTGCCCAGAGAACGCAGAAGTGACGCTGACAGACTTCAGGGCCTTCCAGACGGTTGTACTGGACCCCGAGGGTGATGCACAGATCGACCCCAACTGGATTGTCCTCAACCAGGTAGGATCCTGCTCCAGAAGGGGCTGGTGGCTCAGGTGGGAACTGGCCTGTACTGGACTCTGCAGAGTTAATGGTACCAGGGTCCTGACCCCAGCGTCCCACCCCTGGTGCACCTCTCCCCGGTCCGTTTGGAGCTGTGCTAATGAGCCAACGTTCTTCTTTCTCAGGGCATGGAAATCGTGCAGACCATGAACAGCGATCCTGGCCTGGCTGTAGGTGAGACCCTTTGCTTTGTCCTGTTGGGAAATTCCTGCTCGTTAACTGCGTACTTCTCAGCGCAGCTTTTACAAGTGCTTCGGACGCTGCTTCAGCTCCATCCACCTCCTGGGAAAATATTTTCTGCAGTAGGCAGAGATTTCCAATTTGGCTTCACAAACCCCACTGACCCCCCGTGAATCCAGAAGGAAATTCCTCTCAAAACAGCAAGGATTTGTCTTCCTACCAATGACAGGTTACACGGCCTTCAATGGAGTGGACTTTGAGGGCACGTTCCACGTCAACACCGCCACAGATGATGACTACGCTGGCTTCATATTCGGCTACCAGGACAGTTCCAGCTTTTATGTGGTCATGTGGAAGCAGATGGAACAGACGTACTGGCAGGCAAACCCCTTCCGAGCAGTAGCAGAACCTGGAATTCAACTGAAGGTAAAGAAGTCACTGAAAAATAATCCAGGAGGGAATTTTTTTTCCTTTCTCTCAGCTGTGCTGCTTGGACACGCGCCGTGGGGCAAGCGGCTTCAGTCAATCAGTGCTTTGCCCACACGTTTCACCAGTGGCTTCTCTATCTTAGGCAGTGAAATCTAAAACAGGGCCAGGAGAGTATCTCCGCAATTCTCTCTGGCACACTGGAGACACCACGGACCAGGTCAAACTGCTGTGGAAAGACCCTCGCAACTCTGGCTGGAAGGACAAGACGTCTTATCGCTGGTTCCTGCAACATCGGCCTCAGGTCGGATACATCAGGTGAGGGGTTCACAGACTCCCAGCGTGGCAGGGGTTGGAAGGACCTCTGGAGATCATCTCATCCAGCCCCCTGCTCCAGCAGCTCACCCAGAGCAGGGGGCCCAGGATCGTGTCCAGGCACCTTTGGAATCTCTCCAGAGAAGGAGACTCCACAACCTCTCTGGGCAGCCTGGGCCAGGCTCCCACACCCTCACACCAAACAAGTTTCTTCTCCTGCTCACATGGAACCTCCTGGGTTCCAGTTGGTGCCCGTTGCCCCTTGTCCTGGCACTGGGCACCACTGACAAGAGTCTGGCCCCATCCTCTTGCCCCCCATGGGCCCTTGAGCTCTTGCTCAGCATTGCTCAGATCCCCTCTGAGGCTTCTCTTCTGCAGCTCAGCAGCCCCAGGGCTCTCAGCCTTTCCTGGGCACAGAGATGCTCCCTCAGCATCTCCACAGCCTCTGCTGGACTCTCTCCAGTAGCTCCTTGTCTCTCTGGAACTGGGGAGCCCAGCCCTGGACCCAACACTCCAGAGGTGGCCTCACTGGGCCAGAGCAGAGGAGGACAAGAGCCTCCTCCCTTGAGGGAGATTCTCATTTTTCTTCACGCACCCATCCCGGTTTCCTTTGCACTCCCTGTGGAATGCTGCCCAAAAACACCTCTAGTGCAGTCCTGTGGCGACGAGGGCAAGCGTCTGACGGAGGAACGGTTCCTACCAGGGTGTTTCAGTCTCATGTTCACGTCCTACACACACTTACTCTCTTCCAGAGCTCGCTTCTATGAAGGCCCTGAAGTCGTAGCAGACACTGGCGTTGTCCTCGACACAACCATGCGCGGAGGCCGCCTGGGAGTCTTCTGCTTCTCCCAGGAGAACATTATTTGGTCAAACCTGCGTTACCGCTGCAACGGTGCGTTCGCTTTGGGACTCAGATTCAGACGTGGACAGGCAGCAGCTTTAGTCCCTTGTTCATTTCTGGTTCTACTTCTAACCCATTTCCTTTCACCTCCTCCCCAGACACCATTCCAGAGGACTACGAAACATTCCGCGTTCAGCAAGACTAACCTCCCAATTTAAACCTCTGTCCAGCCAAACTTGCTTTAGAAGTCGTGCTCAGCTGCCCCACTCCTGCTCTGGTCTAAAGAACGGTCAGCACCGTGCGCCTGCGCTCTGCTCCGCGGCCTGGCCACAACAGCAACGTCCTCCCAACGCTACGAAACCCCCCCGGGACGGCAGAGGCGGAGGCAGCGAGCGCCAGGGCTGCTGTAAACGTTCCTCTCCTCGTTCCTCTACGCCGCGTGGCCAAAGATGTGCTGAGAAGGTACCTGGAATTAAGTTTTCGCGCGGGTGATTCCCGGGAATCTTGTCCCTACTTGTCGTTCTCCTTCCCAAGACTTGCTGCGAAGCAAACCCAGCGCTCGGCCGAGGAGGACGCGGGGAGCAGCCTCTGTACAAGCTGCTCACAAAAACATGTAAAAAAAAACCAAAAAAAAAGCACTTTAAGGAGAGTTTGTTCTGCAGTGGTGGGTGATAACTGCTTGGAATGGTGGGTAATAAATACTAGACTTCTCCTTGGCCACGTGCACGTTGCTTTTTCCGCTTCCAAAGCATTCCCGACAGATGGGGAACAGGGAAAGGCTCCAAAGCGTTGAGCTTTGGAGCCCGCAGCCGAGTCAACGCCGCGGGCGGCGCAAACGCCCAGGGCCACTTTGTCTTTCAGCGTCCTCCCTCTAGTCCGACTGTCCCCCCGGCTTCTTATGAGTGGCAGTTAGCTTTAGAACGACCATGTTTATGTCTCACGACACCATCCCCGGACTCCCACAGCCGAGGAACTGGGAAAACCGAAGCCATCAGTGAAGGGGGTGCTCGCTCGGGCTGGGAACAGCAGACAAAGGGTTTCCGCGGTCGGTAACCCGGGAAGCCCGAAGCTGCCGAGATCCCCGCTCTCCTCCAGGTGAGCAGTAGCCCAGCAGCAGCCCCGTCCGCCCAAGAAAAGCCCCATTTTCCTTCAGGTAGCTCCTGTGAATGACGCTGAAACTCGCCCCTGTCCCACACAAAGGCCCTTCCTGCCCACCTACGGGCAGCGCGGTTTTGCGGGGCGGTTAAAGTTCCACTGCAGCGCGAGTCTGGTCGATAAGTGCCCTTCCCTGGGCGTGCTGCGATGGTTGAACATCACCGAAAGAGCAGAGTGTGGACACAACCCCCCTCTCCTCTCAGCGCTGGTGGGAATCGCACTTCCCCAAGCGTGGGTCCCTCCGGGTGTTTGAATTCCGCGTTCCGGTGGCAGAGATCCGCCAGAGAACACGAGTTTTGGTACTTGATGCTTCACCACAGCACCGGGAGAACATCTCCCCTCACCCTTCTACCACTTAAGCCACCAAGTTTCTTTCCCCAGCAAGAAAAAAACGGAGCTGAGCAGCTCAGGGTACAAAATCCCCCGCACAAAATGGCTTGAAGCAGGGCCGGGATGTTCTGTAGCTCGTGCAAACCCGACTCCACGGTGGGTGTGGGCAGAGACGGCGCGTTCGCAGGCGGAGAGAACGGAGCTACCTTCGGCTTGGTCACGGGAGGGTCGGGCGCGCTCACCCCCTCCCAGCACCAGCTTCTGCCCAGCGCAGCCGCCCTCGGCTCGGAGCCCTCGCTGCGGACGAGCCTCTCCCCCAGCCAAGCCGAAAACCGCGTCAGAAAAAGCCAGATTCCACCCAGAAGAGCCGCGACGTCTCTGCCCAGGCGGCCGTTCTGTCCCGGCTGCCCCAGGAACCCACCGTTTCTCCATCGCTGGCTCCACTCACCTCGCTGACCAACCCAGCGCAGGACCCACCGCGGTGAAGGCGGCACCCGGCTCCTGCAGGACAACCTGGGGAGTCTCCACAGTTAAACCCTCATCTCCTCATCCCAGAATCCAGACAGACGGACAGACAGACCCTCCTTACCCCAGAAGGCTCACCAGCCACGGGATAGTCCAGCACCATGCCCGAGGCTCTGACTGATGCTGAGCCCGTCACCGCCCGACTCCAGACCACAGCGAAAGCTGCTGCAGAGTTTAAATCCTGAGTTCATCCCAACGCTCTGCGCGTTTCAGATCCGTCCGCAGGGTCCTCGCTGGGACAGGACGGGCACAGGGGGGTTTTCCCCGCTGTAAGCAGCCCGCTAACCAAGACAATCCCAGTTTGCTGCTCCTTTATCAACTCCAGCACCAAAACCACCAACAGTTCAACACCGAGAGCCATCGGTCGAGCAGCAAACCAACCAACCAAGGAGAAGCTCGAGCAGCTAGCGGCAAAACCAGTTGAACTTTTATTACGTTTCATTTACAAGTAACGCAAAGATACAAAGACAAAAGCCTTCATACACACACAAACAAACAAAAAAATAGGATGTACATTTAGTTGAGCTGCTTTTTCACATCATTTCTCAGATTGCAAACACTTAAAGCCAACCTCAGGTTTCCACTTCACCTCTGGAAAAACACAATAAATAGACCTCGGAGGTCGCAGGGACAAGTTCTCCGGCGGATCCTGTGCCACCGGCGCTGGAGCTTTGCATATATCAGTGAAATAATCCACGAGTTATCGTCATAGAAAAAAGTTGAGCTCGTATATCGAACAGTATATTACAGTGGCTCTGGAAATGCATAAATGTGACATTTTTCCCCCAACTGGACGGACTCAAGTCGGGTTTTAGCTGCCAGGCTGTGAGAGGAGCTGCCAAGAGCAGCCGTATTTTGCGGGATTCAAACCAAACCTCCCCTTCGTGAGCACAACTTTGAGCCGAGGATCCTGCCACAGACCCGGGGGGGGAGGATCCATTAAGGCCAGAAGAAAAAAACCTCTGAAAGTCCTAATTCCTCCCCAAAACCACCCCTCAAAAGCCACTGTCTCAGTTGACCGCTGACTGAGAGATGCTGCTTTTGGCAACGCTGCCTGGAGACAGCGTGTGTGGGGGGTGACACCCAGTGACCGCCCCTCCGTGCCGATCCTCGTGCCACAAGTATTTGGGATCCACGGGTGAGGTTTTACTTCAGCAGGTCCCACACCCGCCCCCCAAAACGCTTTACCCCATAAAACCCACCCCTGAACTTCTACATTCCGCAAGGACTGAAGCTTTACCTATTAGAGCCTTAAAACTTGAGCCAAGCTCCGTCTTTTCCTTTCAGAGGGAGGCTGCTGACATTAGAGATCAAGGACGCTCGAGAGCCGCTTTTCCTTCCCAACAACCCGCGCAGACTTTGCTGAGCTAAAAATCCCGCCCCTGCTGTGGTTTCATTCAGCTCCGTCTCTAGGAGCGAGTTTAAGCCTCTGCAGCTGCCGAAGGAGCCACCGAGAACCCCACCGAGCGGTTCCCACATTTTCAAACGGAGACTTTTCACCCCTTTTTCCTACATCAAGAAGTCAGACAGATGAATCCACAGGCCGAGTCCAACGACCTCCACCTCTCCACGGGCTGCCCTGCCCAGGGGACGTCTCCCGAGCGCGTCCCCAGCAGCAGACCCTGCTCCCAAAACCAGCCCGGCTCCGGCCGCCCCCACGCCAGAGCCCGTCCCGGATCCAGCCGCGGTTCACCGCGCACAGAACCCTCTGCCCTTCGCCCTTCCTCAGCGACGCCGATTTCAGCGTATCCAGGGAAAAAAAAAACACGTCGTCGAAGGGAAGCCCCGACAGCGGAGGAACCTGCGCAGGGCTCGGGCTCAGCTTTAAAGATTCAGCACAATTTGTGTCTGGTGGAGAAGAACGTTCCTGGGGCAGGACACACGTGTCCCTGGGACTCCACGGTTTTTCTCATTAAAAATCTCAACTGCAATTAAACCCCCCCCGGTTCTCTCGCGGCACTTCGCGCCCTTCCACCCTTCTTACAGATTTATCTGCACAAGGTTTTAACTAATTAAATAGAATCACAGAATGGTTTGGGTTGGAAGGGACCTTAAAGATCATCTAGTTCCAACCCCCTGCCATGGCAGGGACACCTCCCACTAGACCAGGTTGCTCAAGGCCCCATCCAACCTGGCCTTGGACACCTGCAGGGATGGAGCATCCACAGCTTCCCTGGGCAGCCTGTGCCAGGGTCTCACCACCCTCAGAGTGAAGAATTTCCTCCCAATTTCCCATCTAAATCTCCCCCCTTCCAGTTTGAACCCATCACCCCTCGTCCTACCACTAGAGGTCATTGTAAAAGTCTCTCCCCAGCTTTCTTGCAGCCCCCTTCAGATACTGGAAGGCTGCAATAAGGTCTCCTTGGAGCCTTCTCTTCTCCAGGCTGCACAACCCCAACTCTCTCAGCCTGGCCTTGCAGGAGAGGGATTCAAGCTCTCCGATTGTCTTTGTAGCCCTTCTCTGGAGCCTCTCCAGCAGGTCCACGTCCTTCTTGTATCTGGGACTCCACCGTATCTGCCCAATACAGCAAAGCGACTCCAGGCGCCAGCCAGGGCAGGTTCCCTCCACCGCACGTTGCTGTCCCGCCCCGGTGCCACCGGAGAGCGGCTGAGAGCAGCAGCCTCCCCTCCCAAAGGAAGCACGCCGGCTTCGGGGCCGCTGGAAGAGCACGAGGGGTTCTGCTCCTGAACCCCCACCCTGGCCTTGGACCCGCGAAGGTTTGGCCTCTGCAAATCAGAGCAACGAGACCCGAGCGGACGCTGGACGCGCGTCTCAGGAGCCTCCCCGGTCTCCGACTGCGAGACCTGCGCTTCTCCAGAAGCGCCAACAATGTTGGCTCTGTCCCGTTTTCAGGCGCTTCCGAAGCTGAGCCCGGCTCACGAGGTGCGTTAATACAAAGGCTCAAACGCGGCGTTGGTTCGAGGGACAGAAATTTCACGGCAAGAGCAGGGAGGGAGATTCTGCGACCGGTTCTGCAAACTCCATTCACCTGCCGAGAGCCTCTGTCGCAACCTCGGTCCTGTTTGTCCCCATTTATTTCTTGAAGGGTTCTCCCCCGTCCAAGGCAGACGGGGAGATGAAACCTGGGCAGGACGGGAGCTGTTGAACTGCGTGTCCCCCCGCAGCCGCTCGGGGTTTGGAAACACTGAGCAGGAGAGGCGAGAACCACCAGCCAGCAACCGGCATCTGGCAGCGCCTTCAACGCCCACCAGCTCCCAGCAGAGCAAGGCCCGCTTGGGTCTGACTCATCCGCAGCACAACACCAAGGAAAATACTATCAAACA
This sequence comes from Eurystomus gularis, assembly GCA_013400335.1. Classification (NCBI taxonomy): domain Eukaryota; kingdom Metazoa; phylum Chordata; class Aves; order Coraciiformes; family Coraciidae; genus Eurystomus; species Eurystomus gularis. The sequence continues at coordinate 42,698 of VZZY01013583.1, forward strand.
AACCCGTGATCCAACAGAGATTAAAACAACCCAACAGTCCCGACCGACAGAAGCCACGTTGGCACCGACGTGCTCGTTCTGGCCGAGTTCCCCGCGTTAACCCCGAGCAAATCCCTCCCCGGGAGGTTTCGGTGGTGCCGTCACGAGCCCAAAGGCAGCTCCTGAAGCAAAACCTCGAGCCTGGGTCTAGGCCAACACCAGAAGTCACTCCTGAAATCCGATTGATTGGGCAGGAGGAATCCGTGCGGCAGCTCGGAAAACGCCCTCCCCGCTGGACGTGGGCAGAACCCGTTCGGAAACAGGCGACCAACGCTCCCGCTGAGCAGAGCGACCGCTCGAACCGTCGTTTTTAGTTTTCAGCTCAATTAAAGGAGACCAGAGCCAGCGACAAATTAAACGTCGTCGCGTCCACGCTCCAAAACCAGCCGCTGTGACGTGTCCGCAGCGGCAGATCCCGGCTTCCCAAGAGCTGAGGAGACACGGGCAGCAAGAAATGAGGATTTATCCAACGCGCGGCCCCGGACGCGGCTCCCGCCAACCCGACCAGCGGGTTTTGTGCCGATGGCTTTGCCCGAGCACCTCAACAGCCACCCAGGGGAGACGGCGCCTGAAAACGCGAAAACCTCCACAGCAGGAGCTGGCAGCCGGTGGAGGCTGAAGGAGGGAACATGAAGGAGTAAAAGCATCTGCAGCGTCCCCGTCTCCATCCCGGCACCGCGCGATGACGACGTCTGAAGCGCTGCCGTTGTTCACAGCGGCGTCTGGCGGCGCTGGCAGAGACACCTATGGCAACCAAAACGTCTTGGAGAACAGATCCTGCGGCAACGGGTCCCCAGCAGCTGCTGCCGACTCCAGAGCCGGCCGCTCCCGAGGCTTTCGTTCCAAGGACTCAAGTTTTGGGGCAGCGCAACCGCTCCGGGATGTTCCCGCAGCTCCAGAGCCGCCGTCCCTCCGAATCACGGCCTGTCGCCGGCACTCGCCGACTCTGATGCTGCCCCACCGCGCGACCACACCAAAGCTCTTCAGAAACCGGGAGGAGCGGTTGGATGACACACAGCAACCAGCTACCGACGCTGGAAACCCACCGGCGAGGTCACCAGGCCTGTGGTGACCGCAGGTGGGTCAAGAACCATCAGCGTTTTTCCCTCTCAAAAAAAAAATAAATCGGTGCTTCTCTTGCCACATGGATTTTTCTGCCCAAAACGACGTCACCTTAAAGCAGGAGCAGTTACTAAATTAAACCACAGCAGAAAGGACCTTCGTGCACACCACAAGCGGCAGCGTGAGGTCACCACCACGGTTCTCCAGCAAGCAGAACACGTGCATCAGAGAATTCACACGCTGCATTCTCCTGGAGCTGCTCAACGGGAAGCAGACCCGAGAAGAACCAAGATACACCAAACCAAACGCCACCATTTCCCTGCCGCTGCTCAGACACAGCCTGCAAGAAGCCCCAGGTCAAGGTGGTTCCGAGGAGACAGCTGAGCTCAGAATGGGAGCAAGGAGAAGCAGCTGGTCGGCTGCCAACGTGGTGGCACCACCTTCTCCAGAGCCCAGCCGGGAGCCGACGGCTGCTCTCCATGGGGACACGGCCACCTGGGGACCTGCCACCAGCCAAGGAAGCCCACAGCTCCACACCTCAGAACCCCGCGATGCCGTGCCCAGACAAAACCCATCAGGACACAACAGACCCGCTGCGTTTGGAACCCGAGGAGGGAAGGATCCACATCTGCTCCGCACACCACGCTACCGGCGGGAACTCAAACCACGGGGACAACCAGAAGCACCGCACCAGGGATGTTCCCCTGCTCGTGGGGCCTTGGTGGCCACGTGGCATCTTCACCTGGACAAAGGGGCGCAGGGACCTGCTCTGGCTCTTTTGTTTCCTCCTGGTCCCTGCGACCTTCAGAAATCCACAGAGCTCGCAAAGACACTTTGGATTTCGGAAGTGCAAAACCTGCAGCGGATAAAGAGCAGCGGGACCTTCCCCGGAGCATCCGCGCTGCCCGGCTGGGCCGGCACAGAATTGTCGAGTAATTTGGGTTTCGGTCCCAGAAGAAGCGATTTCCCGGCCGGTCCAAAAGCCGAGCATGTTGAGCAGCAACCGGGAGAGGCGCAGACGGACGCGGGGGGGTCACACCCGGCCCCTCGCACGCGCCGCGCAATGACCCACGTCTCGCTCAGACCACAAGTGCTCCTCGCAGCCAAGCCCGGCGTGGGGGGGTTGGAAGGGACCTCTGGAGATCACCTCACCCAACCCCCCGGCTCCAGCGGGGTCACCCCGAGCAGGTCGCTTGGATTAATACATTAATATAATTAATTATAATTAGTACCGCCGCGTTTCCTGCCCGCACACACCCCGATACGGATCCATCTCCCTCCACGTTCCTACCACGCAGGTTTCCCGCAGCTGCCTCTTGGCGGCCGCGACTCAACTTACTGAAGAAGAGACTAAACGTCGTTTTTACCCCTTTTTAGGCCTTTATTTTGATAAAATTGGTCGAGCCCACATAAGGCAATATACACCACAGTTCCAACCGCCGCCCCCCTCCCGCCCCTCCAACAAAAATAATAAAATAAATAACACAAATGAGTAGAGTACGTAATGTAGTGCTTTCGTTTCGCAGTATAGAAATTCCACACAATGATTCTGTTTAAAAAGGTAAAAATGATTTATAATACACAGTTATAATGTCATGGTGCCCGCGTAGAAAACCGACATGCAATCCATGCCTACACTGCGCAGTATAAATAAGATGCAACTAAAAATACAAAGGACAGGAACACTACAAATTTATATTACCCTTTTTTTTGTTGGTTTTTTTCTTTTTTCTCTCCTCTTTTTTTTTTTTTTTGGGCTTTTTTCCGTCAGTTTTGTTTTGTAAAAAGAACAGACACACGTTAACAAAGGCTACCTGCGCTTTCACATTGCCATCACAGTGACGGGGGGTCCGTTTCTCGGAGGAATAATCGGGGGTTTGGGGTTTTTTTTTGTCTCCTGAAAGCAGAGCGTGACCCGCGGGGGTGCCGAGGGGACCGTCCTGGCCCCGCGCGGCCGGAGGTGGGGTTGCCAGGGTGGGGACCATGCTCGTTAAAGGACGGATCTCAAGCCTCCATGAGTATTTCTACAGCAACCCCAAGCTTTTACAAACCAGCACACTCAAGACTTTCTTTTCGAGGGGCGTTTAAAGGACTCTAGAACTCCGGATTCCCCCCGAGGGCAGCTCCGCGCTCGCACCGTGTCCTCGGCCACGCTTCTTAAAATCCATTAAATTTCAAAGCAGGTGAGAAAACGCACCAACAGCCTCTTTCCGGAAACCTTTTCCCCCCTCTCCCTCTCTTGAAAAACGACCCCTCAAAGGCGCAGGCCGTGTGCCGGGGGGGGTTTGGCGGCCACGCGTCCCGGCCATGCAGAAGCAGAGGGAGCGGCAGCCGAAAGCGGCCTCAGCGGATTCGCCGGAGGATGCGGAGCACTATGTACAGTGGAAAGAGCCCCCCCACCCCGCCCACCGGCGGCACAGCTTCTGCTTGGCCTTTGGAAAAAATAAAATGAAAATAAAAATCACAGTATTTTTGGATACCGAAGGTTTATTCCTGGCTTTTCCCCCCATTGTATTGGCAAACGCAACAGTCTAGCTTGGGGGCTTTTAAGAGATCCACACGTGGGAGGGAGGGATCGCTCCCCTTCGAGACACTCGACAGCTTCAACATCATTTAACTCCAAAAGTTATAAATACTCCTTTTTTTTTTTTTTGGCTAATTGCTTCTTTTCCTTCCCGCTGCGCTCTCTGCGCTGGCCCGTCCCTGGACCAGCCGCTCCCACCGGCTCTCACCCTTCCACGCACCACTTCAACCGAAAACAGCGCCGTTTCCAGGTGAAATTCCCAAATAAAAAAAATCAGATGACTTGTCCCAAACACACCGGCGATCTGCTCCGTGCTCTCCCTCGACAGCCTCCGAGCCTGGGTTTGCTCGAAACCCAGCCTTGCGTCACAAAACCGCCCCTTTTAAGGGGAGAGGGGGAAAGAAAAATCCCTCTCCGAGCGCGGCTCCTGCGTGCCGCCGTCGGGAGCAAACCACGGGAGCTGCTGGAATAACTGCTCCGGTTCCCAAAGGGTCAGGGACTACAAGCAGCTCTTGGGGCTTCTGAGATGAAGCGTCGCACGCGCATCCCGCCACGCGCCCGCGGCATCGCCGGCCTCCCACGGCGGCTTCGCCCGACTCCGTCCCGCTCCCGGAGCGCCCTCCTGCCTTCGCCCCGCACGCCAGGAACAAAACCTGAGTTTCCCCTCCACCAGATGGTCCCTCGTTTGGACAGTTGCATCCAGACGTGTTATTTTTAAATTAAGGCCGTTTTAAACGTCTACTTACAAGTCTAACAAACAAGAGCTCTTATATACACACGTGTAGTTTAAAAAATAAAAACAAACACAGAACCAAACCTCCAAGGTAGCACTGAGCAACAGCTCCCTGCGAAAGCCTCCCACGCGGAACCTCGCCTACTTGGACGCTTCGCTCCGGAGTGACTCTGGTTTTAAAAAACGACGACAAGAACGGATCACAAACGAGAAGGGATGCGCACGAGCGGCATTCGAAGGAGGGCACGACACGGCCAGAGCCCGGCGGGGAACGCCGGGAGCTGCACGAAGCGTGTTGGGCTCACGCTGAACCCGCGGCTGCTTCCAAGCAGAGGACTCGTGTCACCCGCGCCCACGCTGCTGCCGGTCTCGCAGGGCCGCCCCCCCGGCCCTTTTTTTTAAGCCTCAAATTGAAGAAGCTTCTGCAATCCACAACGAGCAGACGCCGGGAGCTGACGTGTGCTACGGGGCTTCGACCCCGACCAAAAAACACCTTCAACAAACCTTTCAGCTGCGTGGGGAGGAACGAAAGAAGCCACATCAAAAGTGGGGGGGGGGGAAAAAACCCCAACCCAACAAACCCCAAACCACAAACGTTTTTAGTGCAAATGGTCAGCTAATGGCACAAACACGAGCAAACGCGCGGCGGGATTCGAGATCCCGACGACGACCCTGCTCGGCGGCGTCTGCGTGGCTCTCGGGACGGCGTCCCCCCATTTCTGGAAGCACACAGAAACGAATATAACTCATTAAGAGCACCGGGGAAATCCTTCTCGAGGGGAGCGGGAGAAGTGCTGGGGGTGGGGGGGTTGGTTTGCTCCAAAGTCACCACAGGTGAGGAGGAGCGGAGACGGTTGGAGACAAAAATCCCAATCCAGGCCGAGTGGGAGGGAGCAGAGGGTGAAGGGCTGAGCCAGGGGGACATCGACAAAGCACGACCCAACTCAACTCAACCCAACTCAACTCAACTCAACCCAACTGTTGAGTGAAAACTCAACTGGCTCTTCCATCGAGGCTCTACTGGACTGAAAATCAAGGGGGTGTTCAGCCCCTCCTTTCTAGCAGGGGTTCTCCTGCGCGCAGCCTCAGGCACGACATCATTTCTAATAATTATTTTGCTAATAAGACTCAAAAGAGGGTTAATTAGAACTCCCGCGGAGGAGGAGGGTCCCGTACTCCCAGATCCTGCCACTGTGCAGACCACAGGTAACAAAGACAACGTTTTAACCGCGCCCCGGCCAGGACCAGAGGCGTTGGGCTCCTGACACAGCTTTAAACGAGTTCTTCAAACTTGAGAAGAGCCCCAAGTTGCCAAGATCTGGGAAGTGCCGCGAGTTCAGCCGGGACATTCGGGGGAAACCAGCGATTCGGAGCCAACGGCTGGTTTGGGTTTGGTTTGGGATTTTTGGCGTGTCCTTCACCATACACAGAATGTTACCTAGGACTAACAGAAATAATCTGGTGTGGGCTGAAGAGGCTCTCGGCCTGGTGGAGGAGACCGGGCTGGTCGCTGCGGAGCGGGCTGGATTTCCCCGGGGCGAGAGAAGGAATGTCTAAGTTCCTGCCACCCTGCTTGGACTATAGGAAACATCGAGACTTGCCTCAGGCTTCCTTCCTTCTGCTCAACATCTGTTTAAAATTCCAGTTAGTTAAAAATACCTATATATATAATATATATAATATATTTCTGGAATAAAAACACACACACACACACAAAAAAAAGATGTACTGTACAAGTATTACGTAGAGTGCTTCAGTTGGCGGTATGTAGTTTAGCTACTTCCCTAATATCCAAATACTTAAATAAAAAAAGAAAAAAAAAAACAACACAAAAAACCCAAAAGATCATAAATAACGGTAACAGAATAAGTAATGAATAAGAATAAAAAATTAAAAAATAAAAAACAAAAACAGTCATGGTGATTGGAGCCAGGCATTGCTACAGAAACGCCCTTCCTGCTGCCCAGGGATCTCTCACAACGCGCCACGACACACACGCTCTGCAGGTTAGTCTCTTTTAGCTGCTTTAAAACGTCCCGATCCTTCCTCCCGTGCTAATCAAGTAATGAATTATAGTCCTTTTGTGTGTGCTCAGAAATGCTCTCTATATATGTATACATATATTTATAAATATATATATTACATATATGTTTTTAAAAATTAAAAAAACCCCAAGAAACG
>VZZY01013583.1:49307-91424 GCA_013400335.1 Eurystomus gularis
CGCTTTACTCTACGAAGCAGCTGGCACAAAGCAGAGCCCAAACTGCCCAAGCCCCGAAGCTCCTCCGAAGGGCGGCCACGCGGATTTGCTTTTGAATTGAGGGGGCAGAGGGGGTGGGGTGGGGGCTTTTTGGTGCTTCCCCCTCCCCGTCTCGAACAGCAGCCGACAATTTGGTGCGTTCAATCTCTTCACCCTCGGCTCTGAACCTCCCTCGCCTGCCCAAACCCGCCCCTTTCTTCTAGTGCAAAGGATAAATTGACAACGCTGGAGCTTTGGTGGGGGGAAAAAGGGGGGGGGTGCTCTGGAGAGGAAGAGGCTGATGGAAACTCCTGCCTCGTTAATGGCGATGAGTGGAGAAGGGGTGAAATACGGCGCGACAGGGAGTGGGGGTCTGCAGCGCTGCAAGCTTAGAACGACAAGCTTTACTCATTGTACATGTTGTACAGGACAGAGCCGCCGCTCTCGGCAGCTCCTGTTCCGACACGACTGACCCATCGGACTCTCCAGTTCGGCTGAGCTCCAGGAACAAGCGTCATTCCCAACGCTCCTGGCGTCCGCGCTTCACAGCCGGTCCATCCGGAACGTGTCCTCTGTGGCGGGGTCGGTGAGGACCATGTCGGGGTCGTTCAGCATGTGCAGTCCATCCAAGGTTAAAGGGTCAATTTTGAGTTCATCCAGCGGGAACTGGGAATCCGTGTCAAAGCTGACGTCTCCCACTCCTGCCAAAGAGCTGGTCAGTTCTTTTGATAAGCTGGGAGGAGATTCTCCTGTCACTGCAGGGAAGAGGAAGAGAAAGGTGTCGGCGGGACTTGGCAAACACATGCTTGCCAGGCAGATGAGTCATGAAACAGCTTGCAAAAATTCTGGATAATTTCGCGAACCAAAGCTGAAGTTCGGATGGGAAACATCTACCCTCATTCCCAGTTGGGTGACTTACAGCTTTTCCAGAGCACCTTGGAACCATGACAATGGCCCAACACACAGCAAAATTCAAATCTCTAGACCTCTGCATCTCTAGACCTCTGCATCTCTATATCCAGGGGCTGCTTGAGGCTCTTTTCTCTCCCTTAGCTTTAGGAGGAACAACCTTATTTACACGACTCTGATCAGCAAGAGTCCTTGGCTGAAACACGGACCCAACTACAGCTTTCTCAGGAATTGTTTCCAAACGTCCAACCGCGACCAGATTCGCCACCATCTGCGACACTAAACATTCCTTTGCTGGCAAGCTCGGACGGAGCAGCAAAGGAAGAAGTTGGGCTTTCAAAGCCTCGCTGGGGCAGAGGATCCAGTAAATTCAGGGGTAGGGAAAGTCTGCAGGACGACGAGCGCTGCCCTTGCAGCTCTCCCTGTTTGCTGGGATTAACCGAGAGCCGTCGGGCTCCCCGGCACCTGGGAAACGGGCCAGGCCAGCCACACAGACGCTTAAGACGAGGTGGAACAAAGCCTTCAAAGGCAGCAATACCCTTTTCCTGTCTGCACAACGAAGAGAAACACGGCCACACCGGGATGGTTTTCCTCGTCGGCGCGGCCTGTGGGTTTCTTACCTGTAAGAATGATGTTGGGGATGTTGCCATGGCTGGAGTAGTTGAGCTGCTGCGAGTCCTGCAAGCTGCCGTGACTGCCCGTCAGTCCCATCATCGCGGCCTGGGAGTAGTTAAGGGTGGAACAGGGGCTGTACAGGCTGTTGGAACTAATGGCGTTTTCTATCATGTTAAACTGTTCAAGCTGAAGACCAAGGCACAAAGGAATTATTACTTTTAACCAGCAGGAAACAGGGCAAACCAACTTACAAAGCTCGAGTATGGGAAGTAACGTTGAAAAGAGACAGGCAAACAAATTCATCTTTAGGTTTCATTGATCCAAATTATCATCTATTTTCACTTAACTTTCCAGAATAGTTTCCTGCCAAATTCAGAGTGCAGGGGGGGGGTGAGGAGAGGGTGGATGCAAAAATAAAATTATTGTTTTTGATGGCGTTAAGAACAAAATTTAAAGTAGCTTTAAAACAAAGGAAAAAAAAAACCAAACCCATAATTCATGCTGCTAACTCAGGTGTCTGCCCATCAAGCGTTGCCTCTCAGAAGCCACCTCATTTCTTCCTGCTCCCAGAGGGGATTTTGCAGGCGAATGACTCAAGGCGTTGGGTTGGCCAAGCTACCGAAGGCACGGCTCTGCCTGCTGGGTTCGGCACCGCGCCGAGTCGTTTGCCAAAGCCAGGAGTAAATATTGTTACCACCTACAAGCGAATCCTTCCCAAATGCAGCTATGGCCAGAAATGTGGGGGTTTGGAATCTATTTTTGGTTATTTTTAATTCAATAAAGCTTGGCAGAACACCTTTAAAAATATCTGCTACAATGGGGATAGAGGGGAAGGAAGAGTGCGGGGGGAAAAAAACCAAACAAAAAGCAGAAGAACAGCAAAGAAATGCCCGAGTATTGCAAAGTAAAAATAGCAGAAGTAAAATCACATGGACAAAACGTCATCTTGCATAAAGTCATCGGAAGTTGATCTATATTTATTTTAAGCTGAAAGTGGCCGAAATATAGCTGAAAATCCGAGATGAATTTGCTCACCTGATGGGATAGGGCATTAGCCTGCCTAGCTGTCATCTGCTGATCATAATAGGAGTCACCAAATACACTCCCCAGAATGGAAGAATGCTGAAAACAAAACAGAGTCTTTATGGTGCAAAGGTCCCACAAACAGACGTACCCACGGCGTGCAGCCACTCGAGCCTTCCGCCCGGTTCTGCTCTGCCTCAGCGAGCAGAGCCCTTGGTATCAGTGTCCACCGACCACTGGCAAATTCAGAAAACACTCAGGATTTCCCTCCAACACACAAATCCTTCCGCGTTACGCTGCCCTTTGGCAGGCACAAGAATACAGGCGAGGAAACCGAACAAACTTCCTCACGGAGAACATACAACACAGAGAACTTCTGGTTTATGAGAACAGACAAGTGCGCTGGGGAACACGAGAAGTAACAAAAACCACTCTGCGACTTCAGCTTTTCTGTGATTTCTTTTTTTGTTGTTGTTTGGGTGACAGACAAACCCCCCCCCAGCAGTGAACCGGACATTGAAACAATGTGATGTGAAGCCCGTCACCAGTGACTAGCTCACTGCAACCTCACGGCACAGCCAGCGGCACCAAGACAGCGACATGCCAAAAGAAAATGGACATTTTGAAGTCATTTCTCCTTAGCTGCAGATCAGGAAAGTCAACGGGCAAGCCTGGTGAAGCCAGCAGTTGGAAGGCAAGAATCTCAGGACTTCCTCACCTTGCCAAATTTTACTGTCCCCTCCATCACGACATTCTCCAACATTTATCAGTTACTCTAAAGGTGACCAAGAATTTGAGGTCAGTGTTTTAATACTACTCGGTCCAATCCCAAAGAATTGCCAGACAGAAAAGAAATCAGAGCAATCACTTCTTATTTAAAACTGCCACGAATTCTGAAACTCCAGCTGAAAAAAAAAGAAATCATCTACTGACAAAAAGCATCTATAAAAGACAGTGTCTCTAAAAGACAATTTGCAGAGTTTGGATCAATCTTGAAAAAAGAAAAATCCAACACTAAGTGTTTTCCAGCTACGAGTTAAGAGGAAGGCTACAAATTTTCTCCTTACTAACTTAAGCAGCGTATGAAATTAAGCAAAAGTCCAGGAAATATCAGAACAGTTAGAAGTGCTGAAGGCAGCCAAAGATTGAGATGCTCAAAAATCCACCCGATGGTGTCCACAACAGCGAACAGAAACATTTCAAACGTCACACTTTAAACATTCTGCCTCCTACGTGGGCAGCATCTCTCACTGTGCCTTATTTGCAGGTTGCATGCAACAGAAACAAGGAAGTCTTGTAATAAAAGAATCTGAATTGCCCCCAAAAGATCCTGAAGCGCCCCAAAAAAGAGCCTGAAGTGACCCCAAAAGATCCATCCTGAAGTGCCCCAAAAAGATCCTGAAGTGCCCCCAAAAAGATCCTGAATTGGCCCCACCCTCCATAAGGGGGGACTATCAGGAAAGAAGCAACAATACATTCTTTTTAAAGCCAATAAAAACCTTCAGCTGGAATCCTCAGCTATCACAGATGGGCACTTTTGGATAATGTGGCACCACGGGAGGGATTCACAGCTCAAGGACAAGGGTCCATGGGGGGAGGTGGCTGAAAGTTCAGCGTGTGCTACACGGCTCCTCACTGAGCAGCTCCGAGCACCACCATGAAGCACTTTCCACCGGCTGCATGTGAGGGTGTGGGTGTGATCTGGATACGCTTGGAGAAGAGAGAAATTTGCTGGAGAAGAATGCTGCTGGAGAATGCCAGAACGCTGGAAACACGGGGCTGTGTCCGAAGGATGGTACTGGCTGAGTCGGAAAAGGGAGCAGGCAACTGCTGCCAAGGCTTTGTCAGAGAAGATCACACAGGAGCTTCTCAGTAAGGAAAGGTTTAACCAAATGAAGCCAGCTCATCCTCAAGACTGATGAAATAGAGCCAAGAACAGTGTTTTAGGGACAAAAAGAAGATTCTGATTGACATTCCTGGGCATTTGATCGGTCACAGCAGCGACCACAGAACAATGATGACATCCTTGCAGCTCAACTCGATGCCCTCTTTAGAAGCCGGTAAATATAGAAGATGGTTATAATTGGAACTAGTCTTCTAGCTTCTCACCCTGTCCTCAAAACTACAGTGGCTGCTCACAGAATCACAGAATCATTATGGTTGGAAAGGACCTCCAGGGTCATCAAGTCCAACCTCACGAGACAGGGCTACGAGGGAGTTACCAACCACCACAACCAAGAGCCACATTACAGCTGGTAAGAGAAAAAGCAAAGCACTACTTCAATAAAAAACCCTCACGCTTTTCTTTAAACCACCGATACTTTGCTCACTGCCCAGTCACACTTTCACCAGCTTCACTCAAACTCCGTGTTACTCAAGGTGTTGTTTTTCTTTGAACAGACGGAGTCAGAGCGTAGCGCCAGCTCAAGCAAGCAGATCAGGACCTGCCAAGCTTGACTCTGTCACAGGAAGATCATTCCCACCCTACGTAGCAGACACGGTTTTGGAGCTCTCTTCATTGCTGATGAAAAATCTGCGTTTCAGGATGTCCCAAACTCAGCGTGAATCTAGAAATACAATTGCTATGCAAGAGCTCCAAAGAGGATCAAGGCTGGGTTTTTTTTTTCCCTTTAACTTCTGACATTCCATTTTGACAGGAGCTTTTCAGAAACAGGGCAAACCCTAGAATCTCTACATTCCACTGAGCACTCTCCCCATCCTAAAAAGTTTGGGCACCATGAAAATAATGAGTAAGAGTCCAAAAATCTCTCTGTGCACATCTACACTCGTAACTCCTAACTCTGTCCAAGCGCATATTTACTCCTCAGCTCTGAGCTATACCGGTTATTACATCTGCAAGTCCCAAAGGAAATCAGCTGGAAATGTCATTACTTCAACACTTCCGAGCTCTAGAATAATTTATCGAAAAACTCTGCGAAAAACATCTTGCTAACACCATCTCCTCCCGAAGCACTGGGTGAGGTCTGTTTTGTCAACAGTACATCTTCTTGGGTTAATGATGTGGTGACTGCAAGGGAAGAAAAAAAACAAAACAAAACAAAACAAAGCACCCAAACCACAAAACCTCTGGCTTAAATTATTAATCTAAAAATACGTACCATGTTATCCAGTATACAGCCATTCTACTAAAAAAAAAAAAGCAGATTTCTATCTAATTGGAACAGTGTGCCAGGTGTTAGAGGAGAGAAGTGGTAATAAAACAAGGTGCTGTCAATGAAAGCCATGCAAACACAGAGCTGGGAGCTACGGCAGAGCTTTTCAATTCGTGTTTGGACAGGAAGACCTTCATCCAACACACACACACACACACGTCTAAAACACGAGAGCAAAGAGATTTGGAGATGTGGAAAGATGAAAAATAACTTCTGGTGAATGAACCGTAGGTGATACAAATCAAACCACTGATTTCTATTCTGAGAGCGTGTCACTCATCAGATCGATACGCTGCGGAACGATTGAACCTCAAATTAATTGCAGAAACAGGAGCAAGCGAGGACGCCCACCCGGTCACACCTACTTTATTCCGCTCTCGTCAGCTGGTGCCAGACTGTTCTGCAACGGGCACGTTCTGCTGTTGGAACCCAGCTGCCTCTGCTCCTGGCACGTCACTCTAGAGCCCCACGGATCCTGCTGTTTGGGAGCTGCCCCCCAGAATCACAGCCAACCCACATTTTTCTTACAAACTGTTTTTTCTTCCCCCATTTCTTCTTTCCACTGTGTGCAGCCTCAAGAGGTCCATCCTCAGAGAGCTCACTCGCCACTACCAGCTTCTGGCTCTTGGATGGAGCCACCTCATCTTTAATTTAGCAAAAAGAAAGAATCGTGTGGGTATTTTTAAGAGGCCGATACTACAGTAAGCAGCACTAATAAACCCTCTTCCTTTCACAGAGAGTTTAAGTGTCCCACTGAAAAACAGCAAATCCTAAGCAGGAGTTTAGAGGATAAAACATGTCCAGAAGGAAAAATTATAGTCAAGTGTGCGGCTGGCTGCACTCCAGCGCTTGGGACTGACCAGTGGCCACAAGTCTGCGGACAAAACCACAAAAGAGTTATTGAGAAGTCAAGGGGGGAAGAAAATCAACTTGAAAAATCAAAAATGGGATGTGCTGCCCAAATGAGAAGTGGACCCGAGGCTCTGCAGCGCCCCTGGCAACAGCTTTGCTCTGCAGCACGGCCCAGAGGAGTCAGACAGCTGGTTTTCTCTGAGCCACACACGGAACACAGCAGAACTGGCAGAAGCAGGCAGAAGAGAGAGGAGTTAAGAAGCAAATAAGCGAGGGTTAAGAAAATCCAGACAGTCCTGACACTCGGATCTATTTCTGAGCTTACCAGTGACCTGTCTCTGGCTAATGGCAAGGAGAGACGAAGCTTCTGCTTTGGAACCATGAAGGGGCAGCACTTATTTAGATAGGATCCTCCTTACAGCCTTCAACGTTCAGTGATGAAACAGAAAATTGATTTTCAGACTCTGCTGTGACGCTCTGAAAGAATTTCCTCGTTTCTACAGGTGAAGGGCAGCCACATGGAGCTATCTGAGCAGCAACAGATTATTTCTGTACTGAAAACGTCCTCGCGCCCTCACATTAGGGGCACCCCCAAAGTCTCTGCCTTGGTTCGAACTGTCCTGCTCCTGGCAGATAAAAATTCCCCTCTGTAGGATTGCACACACCCAAGCTATGACTTGCACACAGGACGCGTGGATGTGTGAGGATATACATACACAGGAAGAGAAAACAGCTAGCATGCAAGAAAGCGCCTTCACCGACCCATCGCTTGCAAGCCACAAGATAAAAATTGCTAATTTTAAGAGCCTTTTCTCCAGTGTTTGCTTTCAAAGTCTATGTCCCCATGTAAAAAAAAAGGGTCCTGGTGTAAATGCATTTGGGATATTTAGTGCCACAGGAGTTATCCTGCTGCAGGAGGCACTTAATGTTTCCCTGTCTCTCTCTCCCCTGCCCTTCCAGCCTCACCCGAGCTCCTGCTCGGTACTGCTGATTGAAAGGACCCTCCCTGGAGGTTCTGTTCACCCCAAAGAAATAACCTGAGAGTCTTAACAGCATTCAAACAGTAGCTTTGATCAATAAAAAGGCAATTCACCAGCTATTGAAAAACTCTGGAGCTGAATGAAACTGCAAACGAGATGAGACATCAGTAATGCATGAGGCACACACAGTTACGGTGAGACAACTATGGGTCAGTAATGGAGAGACTCAACTAAAAACACACACGAGAAGCAAGGCCTGTGGAAGCACAGAGTCCCTTACTTGAGGGGAGCTGCCAGGAGAGAAGCCTTGATTGGAGACAGGAGAGGTGGGAGACTGGTTGGCTGGGGACCCAGCATTACTGCGGTACTGCTGGAGTGAAGCCTACAGAACGACACAGAATTAAAGACCATGGCATTGATGGAAGGCTGGAAAATTGATCTACTTCCGGTGCGTACAGCTGGAGGAAGCTGGGAGAAACCATCCTCTTCAGCAACTCTCGGCTACGGACGGAGACACGGTTACTGTGAACAACGCCGCGAAAAGGAGAGCGAAGGTGTCAGCGTGGCATGGCCTGGGAGAGGGCAGCGCTGCTGCACCACCAAAGCTGCTCACGTATTTTCTCCCTCTTCTCTGCTACACTCAACTTAAATCTAGTCGGCCAAGGATTTGGAGAAAACAATCTTGAAAGCTGAGAATAACTAAAAAATAACGTCATTTGTTCTTCACCTGCCGTAGCCACACGTTAACCTGTGTTCACAATGCTCTGGAGATCCTCCTTGGAGGACTCTGCCTAGAGCTGAAGGGCCTGGGCGTGCTACCAAGACTGCAGAGTATGAACCACGCGGGCTGAATCCTTCACAACGCAGCGTTTTACCCCGGGACGTGGAACAGACCTAGTCTGAGAATTCACACAAGGTTTTGTAGGTTTATATTAGTCATATTTACATTGTTCTTCGGTGTCTTGAGAACACATTTCCAAAGATTTCCCTTGGTTTTTTTTTTTTTTGGTCCTAAGGAACCCTGGGTTTGAATAAATTAATCACCTTAGTGGCATTTAAATAGAATGTTGCACTAATTAACATAAGTAGTAAGTGCAGCTCTCCGCATTATACTTCCTTTAGAAGTTAACAGATGATTGAGGAAAACCTGCAATCCAGTAGTTCTACGGAAAGGAGTAATTTAATCAGGCAGCTTTGCAGCGGGGGAGAACATCGTGCTCCCGAGGCTTTCTGACACCAAATTCTGGACACCTCAAAAAAGAAAAACCAACCCAAGTCTTAACCTTTTTTGCTCTGCATTGTTACTTACACGCTTTCAGCAGACAAACTACAGCAAACTGGATTTTAATACTGCTTTACAAAAGCTGCACAGAAGTTGTCAGGGAGACTGTAGCTCAGCTCAAAGAGCTTTTGGATAAATGAGCTTTAAAGTGAAGTTTATTGATGTATGATTTCAGTTGCTTTGAAAGATAAGCACAGCACCCTCAAAGTTAAGGTCATAAAGAAGTTTGGGATGAGAAAGCAACACAGAAAGCAAAGAGTGGAATCAGAATCATCTGTAGCTGTGAGAGTATTAGAGCCAAAACACTGGGCCATGTTTTGAGTGGGTCAGTGTCCTCTCCTCTGCTGGGTCTGTCCTTCCCTCTTCCCTTTCCAATCCCAAAATGGAAGCTGCAGCTTCTCTGAAGAAACACTTACCAGCACAAACTGTTAAAAAATTTCACCCGCAGATGAAATCCCCCGTCAAGTGCGAGATCAATAAAATGATTTCTTCTCCTTCTCAAACCAATTACTGTCACCACAACACTGCCAGGAGGACACCACGGGTCAGACAAGTCAGACCCTACACAGCAGAACGAGCAGGAACGGGCCGTGAGATCCTTCCCTAAGTAGCCTCTAACCCCGGTCTTGCTCTCTGTCATATGCAGAGACACATTTCATAACAGATCCC
Source organism: Eurystomus gularis (assembly GCA_013400335.1). Lineage (NCBI taxonomy): Eukaryota > Metazoa > Chordata > Aves > Coraciiformes > Coraciidae > Eurystomus > Eurystomus gularis. The sequence goes on from VZZY01013583.1 coordinate 58,829, forward strand.
GTTAACACGAGTGAAAAAAGGGAATCTGTCCATAAATCCGTAGTTGTATGTGTCTGAAAGCCACAAATCCCATTTTGGAGATAATAACGTATGCTCTAAAATGAAAGGGTTCTGAATATGGAAAATATAAAAAAAATACCTGTTTCTCAGCAAGTTTTGGAAAATGCTCGTTAGCAGTTTCTTTATCAGAGTTCCAGCCTCTAGCAGACTGGGTAACACACAACGTGTTGGGGTGTGTAACATTTGGCAGCCTGAAAATACATCAGTGCGAGGGCAGCAGCAAGGTATGAAATAAATCCTGATCTGCTGGCGCTGGTCGGATCAGTCTCAGGGACAGTATTTTATGAAAATACAGCCACCCTAAACACATAGTAAAACTAAATTTTCCTCTCTAATAAAACATTTAAATGTGGATTTAACCAAAACCATTCAAAGTCTACTTCAGGATGTGCCTAAAAGTGCAGTGATTACATCGAGGGGCTAGAGCGTGGCCAGAGAAGGGCAACGAAGCTGGGGAAGGGTCTAGAGCAGGAGTGTGGTGAGGAGCAGCTGAGGGACCTGGGGGTGATGAGCCTGGAGAAAAGGAGGCTCAGGGGAGACCTTCTGGCTCTGCACAACTCCCTGAAAGGAGGTTGGAGCCAGGTGGGGTTGGGCTCTTCTCCCAAGGAACAAGTGACAGGACAAGAGGAACCGGCCTCAAGTTGCACCAGGGGAGGCTGAGGTTGGAGATGAGGAACAATTTCTTGGTGGGAAGGGCTGTGAAGGGCTGTGCCAGGCTGGGCAGGGCAGTGGTGGAGTCCCCATCCCTGGAGGGGTTTCCAAGCCGTGGAGATGTGGTGCTGAGGGCCAGGGGTTAGTGGTGCCCTGGCAGTGCTGGGGGAACGCTTGGACTCCATGAGCTTAAGGTCTCTTCCACACAAAACAATTCTACCAGGGCTGTCCAGCTCAACCTGACACTCCACCATACACTACCAGGAGTTCCCAGTGAAAGCTCCACCACTCTGAGCCATGCCCAAGCTTACCGAGTTGATGTCTATCCCCATCGACGGCTGGGTCTGGCTACCCGGAGGCGATTGTGGGATGGAAGAAGGTACCGTGACGGAGAGCGGGGGGAGCTGTGTTCCTCGCTGTAAACCAGAGGTCTGCATTAAGGGAGTGTTCTGAGGCAGGGTACTGGCCACCTGGGTCTGCTGCTGTTGCTGGGAAGTTGTCTGGGTAAAAAACGGGTATGGGGGAAGCTGCTGCTCCAGAGACAACGCATCCATAGCCACGGCCTTAAAAAGAAAAACCAAAATCATCCATGCTGGCAGGGAATTCCTCTTCACTTTCAAGCACAGTAAGTTTCAAACCAAGAGAACCAGACTAAGTCTTAACTCTTCAAGTCAAAAAAAATGTTATCTAAAGGTTCAGAAACACACCGAACAATTTCAACAGTTTCAAAAGGCTTGAATTTCACCTCGAGTGTATAGCAACAAATACCCTAAAAGCCCAGTTGAATGTCCAGGTCAGAGGCTGAGAACCTAGGCAGCCCCAGAGTCACGCTTATGAAATCAATAAAAAAGCTAATTCAGCTTGTCTCATGTCTTATAGTGACCTTCCAGTACCTGAAGGGGCCTACAGGAAGGCAGGGGAAGGTCTGTTCACAAGGGTTTGTAGTGATAGGACAAGGAGTAATGGTTTTAAGCTAGGAAAAGATGGATTTAGGTTGGACATTAGAAAAAAGTTCTTTAGCATGAGGGTCATAGAGCACTGGAACGGGCTGCCCAGAGAGGTGGTGGAGGCCCCAGCCCTGGAGACATTCAAGGTCAGGCTGGATGGGGCTCTGAGCAACCTGACCTAGGTAGATGTCCCTACTTGTGTGGGGAGGTTGGACTAGATGACCTCTGGAGGTCCCTTCCAGCCTGAAACATTCTATGATTCTACGCATTAGAGAAATGTCTTTTAAATTTCACAGCTAACTTTGGTGCTGTATCATCACAGAAAAGCATCTTAACAGATGTTTTTTACCGCGGCTCTAGCAAAGCAGAAGTAAAACCTGTCCCCTCTACAAACCTCTCCCTTTTTACAGCTTGGAATCAAGGAAAACATTTAAAGAAGAAAATCAGAGAACGAGAGCGACGAAGTTACAGCCGGCTCCTCCCTAGGTGAAGGAGAACAATTCATCTGCGATTGAAGAAACTTTAATGCTCCAACTGAGATCCTACCTGAGTAATTGGTGACAAAGGGGAAAGCGTAGGAGACATCTGCTGCGACTGTGGTCGTCTGGAGTCTGCGCTCAACGAGAGAGGACTGACAGTGGGCTGGCGGTGCTGCTGGGAAGGGGCTGGCGTCGTCGTCATTCCTGCCGGGAAGGAACAAGCCAGCTTAAATGGGAATGGAGCAATGGTTTATTGATACTGGTATGGAGGTGATTACCTGAACGATGACAAATGAATGGCGGAAGTGGACAGCCACTTGATGCAAAGGTGCTGAACGCACCTTGGCCAATCAGGCTGGGACTTGGTAGCTAATTTGCAATGTATTTTGTCAGGCTGAAGAGCATCGGGACGCAAGGAAGATCCCTGTGGTTTATCCTGGACCAGAACCTCTCTTGGTGGTTCAGGTTTGTGCACAGACACTGACTGGACATGGAAACAGGCAGAGCAGCTTCAGGGGTTACAGGAACCGTCGGTACCGTTCCCGCACCCAAGCCAGGAGAAGCATGTTCTGCTCTATTTGCAAGGGCTCCAACTTCAGGAAGAAGATAACAGATCATATAACAAGACTAATCAGAGGGCACTTGTGAGATTACAAAAGCAAACACCTATTTAATGGAAAACGCAGAAGAAAAACTGGTTCCACAGGAAGCGCTCCGTTTTTAATGGCATAGCAGCGCACGGGAAGGCAGGAACTAGCCTTCACACTCTGAAGAGCCACAACCCAGCAGGGGGTAGGGATAAATAATTTAATTCTTGTCATCTTGTTCAAATTCAAGGCAAAAAACTGCAAGTTTTGAAACCTCCCCTATATTCCGCCTCACCCTAGAGGAACTGAGACACCCTTGGAAAGTGATTTCAGGACAATTGTAGCTAGTGAGCTGTTCTTCCCGAGCTGCCAGGAAGGAGGAATTTGCGAGAGCTTGCGAGCTCCTAGGCACCTGGAAAACATCCAAGACTTCCAGGCAGGCTGCCAGGGAGCCAGGAAGTCCGGGCTGCCAAAGAGCCAGCAGGCAAAGTGGCTCCAACCCCGCGGATTCGGAGAGCTGCCTGCCTTCCCCTGCGACGTTCTCAAACCCAGCAGCATCTCACAGACCAGGTCAGTGACTGACAAACTCAAAGGCACGAACGCGTGGCCTTCAACCGCCGGCAGCTCGGTGTGACCTGGCAGGTGTTTGTGTCCCCACCTTTTCTGGGGGTGCTGAGGGCGTGTCTGTGCAATGCACAGAGCTCCTGCAAAAGGTTCAAAAGCCTTCAGGTTTTCTGCTAAAGAGCTTGAAGACGAAGAGAGGCAAGAAAGGATTGGAAAAAGCAGTTAAAAAAGCACCACGCGCTGACTACGCCAACGATTACATGATGGGATAGTCTCCAAAGAAAAGCAGGAAAATCACCAGTGAGTGTATCTTTTTAATTCGTTGTGTCTTTGATACACCAGGAATGTTTTCAAAGCAATTATATACTTACCGGTTTGGGTTTATATTGTTTACTTTGCTAATGATGGGTAGCGCAAAAAGTTCAGTGGCCCAATCTGGCCTAAGTCCACGCAGGTAGTTTGTTTCTTTTTATAAACACAAGTACCTCTCTTCGCGCAGACTCGCTGAGCCACAGCCCACCCCCGAAACTCTGCAGAGTCTCTTTTGAGACCAGAAAACTTGTTAAAGGATGCCAAAGGCTGCTGACCGACTCAGCGACCCAATGGTTAAACGCTCTTCTTGCTTCATTTTTCAATACAACTGTTCCGTCACAACTAACCTGATGAGATTTATTTCCTTTTCCCAATGCATGAGAGGATTTTTAAGTGGGTAAGGGAATCCTGCCTAGCACAGGAAATATAATTGTATTTTTGGATACAGCGTCTTATTTCTATTCTAGGAATCACCAGGCTGCAATTGTCAGCGACAACAGAAAAGCGCAGCTCTCTTCACAACTATTGAGTGTCACCCAGTGAAATTACCTAAAAAATAACAATTAGGCTCTTTGCCCGTAAAGTTTTCATTTATTCCTGAAATTATCAGGTGATCCGTATATTATAAATTGCCAGCATTTTGGCAAGGGCTGGCCCAGGGCAGTGGTGGAGTCCCCATCCCTGGAGGGGTTTCCAAGCCGTGGAGATGTGGTGCTGAGGGCCACGGGTTAGTGGTGCCCTGGCAGTGCTGGGGGAACGCTTGGACTCCATGAGCTTAAAGGTCTCTTCCAACCAAAATGATTCCATGAATATCAATCAATGGTGAAGTGCAATTACTTCTTAGACAGAACAGAGACGTTCAGCAACGCGGCTCCCATGATTTAAGACAAGTGACACGTTACAGACAACTTGTAAAAAGAGCTCGGAGTTGGGATCTTACCCTGACTGGCAGTGCTGATGCCCAAGTGAGTCAGATTGGCAGCAAGATTCCCAGTGCTGTTGGAGCTACTCAGGGCTGGGAATGTGGATTCCTCGGGATCTAGCGGTGTTGGGAGAGGGGAAGGGAAGTGGATGTTTGTCAGGTCTGGCAGGGAGCCGCCCGTGTTATGCGTAGCAGGAATCAGTGTCGTAGTGTTTTCCTGGTCAGCTGACGGGAAGATGCTAAATAAAGGAGAGAAAAAAAAAATAAACAACACAATTTAAAGCTCAACCTGGACAGATCTTTCTAAAGTCTTTTTTTAAACAAAGGAAGGTGCCATATAGAGAAGTATATATTCTGAAAACTCATCAGAGGCGTAACAGCCAAGTAGAGGTTCTGGCTTGTCTTGTATTTACTGCAGTGTTAGATGGTCTAAGGGCTTTTCAGAGCACTCAGAAGAGGACATTCAATGTACAACACGCTTTCTGAAAGCTCTTAATGCTCTTTAAAAAAGAACGATTGTTCAAAACTTACTTGATTCCTGGAACTTCACATGATTTAGGTCTCGATGACCCCGTCTAAAATAGAAGGAAATAGAAGGAAAACATTTTTAAAGGCAAAGACACTGCCAGAGATTAATGCTTAGGATGTATTTCAATTAGCATGTTTAATTTAATAGATCTCTACAGAAGAGCTGTTCTCCACAAGAGCTCTGTGAAGCTCTTAGAAGATATTTGTCACCTTTGGTGCTTTATTGGCTCAACAAGGCTCAAATATGGAGAGTTCCTCCTGATACAATCACCCACGTCCATGCACACACACATATAAAATGCCTTTCTAAATGTTTAGTGATCTGTTGCTAAATACAACATTTAATCGCTAACCCCTGCTAGTAGTTTGGTGACAATCTGTAGAGCATTGGTTTAATTACCTAAATATATTTAGGAAATAAAATCCCTACACTTTGAAATGTGAGAATCTTACCTTTTTAGTGTCCCACCCTTGCTTAGAGAGAGTCTTGTCTGCCTCAGAGGTGGTTTCCTCCATTCCAGGGACAGCCAGTAACAAAACTACAAAATGAGAATAAAAGGGATCGTATCGTAAGCACAGTATTAAGCTTCTCAAGAAATAATTTTCAGATTGGAAGTTTAACCATCTGAAAACTCTGGAGTAACCCAGCAGCAATGAGGAGGGAATGGTGGCACCCTACTGTTAGATCAAAATTGAAAAAAAAATAAATAAATGAAACACCACAAGAGACTAAAATTGTATTTAATTAGCCAAACATTATCAGCTTTTAAAAAAACAAATAAATAATACTTCAACAACCAATTTAGTCTGCTTAGATCTAAATGGACAAGTGTATCCTGGGACCTATTTTTTCCTGTCTTTTGCACTTTGCACAAGTGATGTCCGCTTGGGACATCCAACGGGTGGCCAAGAGGATGATTCCAACGGGGACAAATCCAGCTCATCTTCTCCGGGACACAGAAATGCTATCAAGCTGGGACTTCTCTATATTCCAAGCACATTTGTTTGTTCAAAGCAATCAAGTGTTTCATCAGGCTAATAGCAAGGTGACAAAGAACATCTAAAGAAAGCCCAGTCAGAGAGATGCATCAATAGGAGCCTTTCACCCTGACGACTATAAATCCATATGGATGCGATGCTGCTTCAGATGATCATTATTTAATGTTTTACAGCTATGGAAGAGCTGCCGTACAGGGCACACCCATCTGAGTGCTGCACGTTGACTGATCTCTGGGTGGTTGTGGAAAGATTGCTTTTCTTCACACAGATTTAAGAGTTTTTAATGCATTTCTTGACGTGACAGCAGGAGCAGAGGCCAGCAGAGGGCACCCGCAATGTGAGAGCTGCGCTGCTCAGAGAGGCTCCTAACCAGAAACATTCTCAGAGCACTGTCTGTCAGCATCACCTCCAAGGGTGCGTTCACCGGTGAGCTCAAACCCACCAATAAATCTCGATGAAGTTTTGCTGCTTTACGATATTGCACCAGTGACTGTGACACGCTGGTGACGTCTGGAAGTCTCTACAAACTTCTAGTACCACCGAGAGTGGTCGAACCACCAGAGGCCCTGTCAAGGTGCTGGACTAGTCCCACCTCTTGGTGTCAGTCCCACAAGCCCAGATGAACTTTCCCCCAGAGGGCAAGGTCTTAGAATCACAGAATATGGGGTTCAGGGAAATGTTCTATCGGCTTTGTAAAATCTTTTCTGGATCTCAGTACTCAGAGGCGTAAATGTGCTTCTTTGTTCCAGCTCCCGTGTAACTGAATCCAGGAGGTGTCACACACACACACGTGTTTAGAGACAGGTGAACGCCAACACACGTGCAGCCAACCTGAACTACAATGCTTTGAATGTTACACGTATTTTTACTGTTTTCCTCCCATTTACCTCTTTTCTGCTGCATGTCCTGTGACCCTCCCGAAAAGGATTCTTGTTGAGCTGGAGTCATAGTACTCTGGTGCAAGGCAGAATCGGAATTTGTCCTGAAAGAAGGGCAAAAAAAGTATTTTTATTGCCAGTTTCTCTAAATAAAAGAGCACATAATCTCAGGTAACCCTGAATACCTTCCACTAAAAACCCACAATCTATAGCTGGCACATACCAGACAATTTCCTTGTGAAACACTCAATTCGCAGAACAAAGTAGTTCAAGTTTGAAGAGCAATCGTTTCAATACTGGGATTGAGAGGAATACAGGATAAATTGGTCGCTGCCGTTAGAAGATAACTTGATCTGCTTTGTGAAGATTACGCAGGACCAAATAACATCAATTTTTAAGTTGAAAGCTGCTTATACATATTTTGGTTATCCTAGGCTTGGAAAAGCATCCCTGTGCCTGTGTGGGAGGGAAAACGTTCAGGATGCAAGAATGTTGTGGAGATGGGATCCTCCACGGTCAACACGTTTCTCATGATGAACTGTCCTGGCTTGGGAACGCAGGTCACCACTTGGCCACCTCGGCACCTCCATGTCAGGAGCACGATGGACAGGAACAGGCAGCTCCGTGCTCCACTCGAGCACTCGCGAGGGCAGACTAACCCGGCTTCTGCACAGCAAGAAACAGCCGAGTCTTTTACAACCCAACGGTTTTGGGGTACGCCCTGGAACATCTGGCCAGATTTACCTTTAACAAGGTCACATTAGCTGACACACCTTAATTTTAAAAGCAGGTCATCAAAAAGAATAAGCGAAGAAGAAGAAAAAAAAAAATCCATTTGGAAATTCAGGAAGGTGTGACAATTCAGATGACCAACTGCTGTGGGGAACAATAAGGGTTTAGTTGCACATGGGAAGTGTTACGGTGCCAGAGGACACAGCCCAAATACTCAAACCCTGCTCAGGGTTGTGCTACTGACCTTCTCCAGCTTGTGTCTGAGGGAGGTGACAGATACACAGTGCCATACGGACAGCTGTCCACGTGATTCCGGCAGTTAAGGTGAAGAACATCACTTTCTCACTTAAGTAGGAGGCCTATTGGAAATCTTTTCGCAAGGAATAATTCAAATTACCCTGTCAGAACTGCTAAGTTCCGATGAGAAAGGCAGAAAGACTCCCTATGGGGAACACACTGACTTCAAAAGGACACTCAAAACACAGCGTTACCTGGATTGTTGTAATGTTTGAGCAACACGACACCGATCCTCCTTTTCCCTTTCTGAGCATCTACCTCTTCCCTGAGAAGCCGGCACCTCTCTGCTCACACATTCCCTTCAGCCCCATCAAGCCAGTCTGATCGCGGCACATTTGAAGCCAGTCAGAAATAATAGGCTAATTCATTTTCACAAGTGGCAAGAAGAAACAGCGCTTGGCAAACGCTGAACTGATGAATCAATTTGTCATAAAATGCACAATGAACTGCAAAGAATTATTCTGGTTGGGATTTACTCAGTTCTGAAGGGAAACTCAGTTCCACCAAGGCTGCTTTGCCTGTTCCATCAAAGGATCTCAATCCCTCTCAGCTTCCTGTGTATCATTATCCCCACTTAGAGCTGAGGAAACAGAGAGGTAACTGCTTACTTTACAGAAAAGCAGGTATTTATAGCCTAGATCACGGTTCAGAAAAAGCAGATGACATTAACTGAGACGGGAAGCAACGTGGCTGACAGGTGAGGAGAGGAGGAAGAAGGGAACTGTAAGAACCCAAAGCTGTGACATTGCTGAAAAGGCAGACGAGGCGCTGGCTGCCGGCTCACCAACCAAAGGATATTTGTCTTCCATGTTTATCCACAGAGAGAGGGCGTCGATGCGGGGAGCCGAGACGGTTTCTGTCACGATACACTCTGTCCACCAGACCATGATGCCGAGTTGTTCTGCTCGTGTCCAACCCCGACGACTGAAAAGGAGTCTGAGACAGACACACGGAGTTATCAGCAGAAAAAGCACACCCGCGAGCAGCCTGCCCCGAGCCTGCTCGGACTGCACGCAAGGCTGTGTTATTCTAAGGAATGAAACTCAAAAAAAAGAAAAAGATACGGACAACTGTAACCATTTCTGCTTTACCTCCAACAACATTTTCACTACAGCCATGGAAAGCAATTACCAAGGCTATCTCTTCCAGACAGAGATCAGAGACAAGCAGAGGCAGACCATGCTAGAGCTGCCCTCTCATAAATCAGCCCTGCTCTCCAACCTTTGTCTGTCTAAAACACCACCCGTGAGCGTGGCAGGGAGCCTGCCGACGACTGCTGGTGACATTCCCTCGGTGCAGCATGCAGCATGCATCCAGAAGGAACATGCCGACAACCAGAGCTTGATCTACAAGGGCAGGAGATGCGGGAAGAAGGTGCGCAGTGAGCCTACCATTCACCAGAACACACCGTGTTCTCTCAAATTGCCTTGCACCCCTCCTTTCAGCAGAGTTATTTTAAGGGGACACTGAGAGAATTAAAAGAAAAAAAGAAAAGCAGTTTCCTTCCTCCTCTGTCTAGAAAAAAAGTTACAGCATCCAAGATTGTAAAAGCTCTTTTCCTTTCATCCAGGTTGCGCGGTGAACGCGGGTGGGTCGGTTCCACCATGAGTCTTGGTGCCGATATCTTGAGAGCGTTTACTCGTCAGGCAGTGATTTCAGAGGCTGAGGATGGCAGAGAAAGGACAGGGAAGACAAATTCCCAGCCTGAACTGGAAAACTTCTACATTTTCAAAAGCCCTTCCCAGCGCATACCTGCGAGGGGGGGGAAAGGAAGTACCGAGTGGTCAACCCCTCCTTGTACTTCAACAGCAATATATGGGTCTCTGGGGGGGAAAAAAAAAAGCTCCACAGTCTTCCAGTCCTTGCCAATGTGAACAGCTTTGCTGAGTCCCTCAACACCATCTGTTTGGAAATCCAAAATTTCCTCCTCCATTCAGGTGCTGCACGTGGCAAATGCACTGTCCTGTCTGCCAAGCCATGAAACCATCTGGCTTCCGCATTAACCTCTTTTTATTTTTTTTTTATTTTAAGTGTCCAGCTTTGGCTGTTGAAATTATTATTTCTACAACGTTTTACATCGCTCTCTAAATGTTTTGTTTGTAATAATTTTTCAAAGGCTCCTTCTACTATTTTAAACTCTTTCCTATTTAGCAAATATTAGTCTCCCCTCTCCGTGTGCACAGCCTGTGTTAATAGAAATGGATGCAAAGTGGCTGCAGTGTTTATTTTCTCATTCCAGGGCCAACACTTTATACGTAGCAGAATATTGCTTAAGTCAATGTGGGACCAGCAAGAGAGCACAGGGACTTTTTCCTGTACCCTCAGATCGTGGTGTTTTCACAGAATCATTATGGTTGGAAAGGACCTCCAGGGTCATCAAGTTTTGCTTCAGCTCCTCAGCAAGAACGAGTTGTATGAAGATTTAGAAACCTCAAATCAAAGTATCTCGATTTGAGGGGATTTAAATTTAAAAGTGTTGGTTTAATCTCCGCTGCACACACTAAACAACCATCTAGTCCTACCTAACTGGCAGCACACAGAACTAGGAACAGTCCTAACTCCAAAACAACTAAAGGTCTCAAACTCTTCCTTGTGCTGTTGTTAGATAATTCTACTCCAAAAGGCAGCAAAACTTGCAGATATAGGCATGCCTGGAAAGTCAACAGGAAAAGCAATTTCCTATGCCAGTGGTCCCAACCACAACATTACTAAAAAAGGAGAAGCCAGCCTGGAGGGTACCGAGTGCACCTGGAATTTCAAAGGAAGCCGATGCATATGCGCATGCAGAGAAAAAAGTTCAACACAAAAATAGTTATTTTTTAAGTCTTCCCTTTTTTCGGCACAGCTTCTATATTAAAAACACATCAAAAATTTAATTTGAGTGCAACAGTGGCACAAAGTAAACACAGACCATGCCCTGTCACTACCAGGTACAGAGCGAGGACTTTGAGGGCAAGGCTGCTCTCTGGCTTTCCAGGAACAAAGATCCCAAGCGAATCCTTAACTTGCTTGGGTAAATCAGAAAAGAATACGAACACTTGAGGGGTATCACCTCCAACAACCAACCCATAAAACCTACTCTGGACCGAACGCCGGGCAATGCGCCTTCAGCAAAACCCTCAGCCCTGCGGGGTATGTGGTATTTAACTGTAGCAAAGGACTGGGATTGAAAAAAAATAATAGATCTGAGCATCAATTTTATTTGGAAAATTAAGAACCGGAACAGTTTTGTCTTCCCTGAAAAACATTCCAAGATTTGGGATCTGAACCACAACTCCACAAAACATTAAAAAGAAAAGCAGATAAATACAGATAGGAAGGAAAAAGCTCAGTGCTCTCGAGCAACAGTGTCCCTTTAAGATTTATTGCCTTAAGAAATCAAAATGAGCAAGGTGGATGAGGGGGAGAGAGGAGCGGTCCCTGCTGCCAGGGACACTGGGTGCCTCCTGGTGCCAAGCAGCGTTTGGGGAATCATTCTGCCTTTCCCGATGGAGCTCAGCATGCAGGCTAAGTGCACATGCTCAGAGATGCCTTAAATCACAGGCCAAGACAGTGCCAAATAAACCACCGTCTGCATCAAATTAATCCCCCCATAAATCATAAGTAATCACACGACAGACCACAGCAAGTCCGGGGAGTCTGTACAGGAATTATTATGCATGTTCCAAACTGGGATGCATGGCAAAAAAAAAATAATCTGTATTTATGTGACAGACCATAACTCCTTTGGAGCTGGGACGGTGAATCAAATAAATACTGTGCATACCAGAAGAAGTGTAACGTGTGCTAAAATACGTATCTACCTGGGCAAAGCAGACACCAGTCCTAAATACGTATTTGCACAAACCTAAATACTTGTTTACCAAAGAGACAGGAACTGCTCCAAAGGCTTCCGCCAGAGCTCCGTTGTGCTGTAAATGCAAAGAACCAAGATTCTCAGACACCGACGCTCTCACCAGAGACACCCAGAGAGGCTTCACCTCCGCGGCACAGCCTACAAGTTATCTTTTGGCAATTTCATCGTATTTCAGCTTCAAATTGAAAAACCTGGAAAGGGTTCATCGCTGATGCGAACACATGGTTTTATTTTGTTGCTTGTCACCATTTGTTATCCGTAACAGTATCAATTTGGGATTTTTTTGTGTGTGCGGAAAAAATATACATAAAAACCTGGAGTTTAAGGACAGTTTGTTTCCGTATCCTCCTCCATTCACTCATCAGTTTTTGAATATTCACTCTCAAGCACTCTCTTCATTTCAGGACTAGGTAATAACTGTCAGTAATGGGCATCAAGCACAAAAACACTGAAATACTATTGCTTAAAAAGAACAGGGACTATGAACCTCCTTAACACGCAATGGAAGAGACCAGATGCTTGTGGAGTCATACTGAGGACTTCCTAACATCACAAACCTCTGCACTGCATTCCCCGAAGGCAACCAGATTAAATAGACATTTGCTTCTCCTCTTGCACAAGATTCAGGCTTTTAACCTCCACCAATCCAGCTGCCTACACGCATTTCGAAAGGCACAGTGACAGGACGCCATCAAGAGTTTCTCCATATTTATTAAGCCTTCATCAGAAAACCGCAAACTGCACAATTAAATTCTTACCACATCCTTGTAGATAAAATGTAAACGTTACTACTCAAGAAAGGAATGCTACTGGAGAAATTCTAATTGTTTTGAGCACCCTAAATAAATTAACTAGAGAAATCAGGAGCCCCCAACGTACTCGCCGCCTAATTGTACAGCTTCTGTCCAAACAAGCTGACTAACAGCAAAAGACCCACAGAGAACACTCATTTTCTGGAGTCACAACAGAAAGGAACATTAAAAGACCCAGGACATCCCTACATTTACTTTTCAGCCAGCCCAAAGAAAAGTGACTACTCTGATACCAGGTTGTGTCCCATTCCCACTTCTCCTCTCCTAAAATCCATGCGTGACTCCCACGGAACACGGACACCACCATGGGACACCTTCTTCCACCCCCTTTTCCCCATGCTTCCCACATCCCCTTGCGATAGTTGCTTTGAGGCCACAGGATCTTCGCAGGGGACTTTGTTGTGAATTTGGTACCCAACGAAGCAAACCCACCGGGACCAAGAACGTCCACTGACAAATCCCCACGACTGGGGACGGGAGAACTAACATCTAACCCTAGATATAGACCACACAAAAATATCCACACGTTCCATCCACAATAAAGCCCATTGCAAGAGCCAAAATTTGTCAAACAAGGCGATGTGCCGAGGCCACGGTGCTACGTTCTGAACCAGCAGCTGGTTCAGGGTCTCCTGGGAGGGAAAAACAGCATCCAGGCACTGCGTTCATCAACACAGAGAAAGAAACACCCCATTAAACTCACCTGGAAGGGGAGATCCATGGCACTGTTTCCAATCTGATTCACATTTGGCAGCGACCCACCGTAGTACTGGCCACGACTCTGTCCCAGTTGCAAATATTGGGTTTTCTGCAGCTGTAACTAAAAGAAAAGGAGGAGAGAAGTGTAAGGCAACTCATTTGTTTCTCCGCTGTTTTACCTGACTCAACGTGACACCACGTCTGTTATCACCAAGAACGGACACCATCTATAAACAGCATGAATCCAACTTCTGGGAGTGAACATCAACCTTCCCAAGGCACGGTTGGCAAACGGCCACGTTAGGTCTTGTGTGATGGTGTAAAGTGATGGAAGAAAAGTCAACTTCATAGTCAGCAATCGTATTTGATTTCCAGTGAATAACCACCACGTGAAACCATACAGTTGTTAGGCCACCTGCTATTCTGACAACAGGGATGTAAAAAACCCCCATCAGTCTGATCACGACTCTAATATCAAAATTAACCAGCTGTTCATGCGTGATATACAAATCAGAAAGTCATCTTAATTCAGTATATTGAGGATACTAATGAAACGTTCAACCTTTCAGCAATCCAGCTAACGGAGATGTCACAGCAGGTTGGAGCTTTCCACCAAGTGTTCTGGATTCCTGCACCAGGAAAAGTCCCATAGAAAGGATAGAGACACAAGTTTGGAAAGAAAACCCAACCAATCAAAGTAAAACACAGCAAAGAATTCCTTATTGAACAGGTATGGATGAAAATAAACTGGCAGTCTGCAAGGTTTCAATAAATGCCAGGTACGTCTTCAGTTCCAACAGCTCTCTACTAAAATATTCCAGTGCGCTTTCCCTCTGTTGAACACATTTCTGGTGCACAAAAGTGTGCAAGGGAGAAAGTTGTTTCTTTTCTCCTCAAACATCAACTTATTTTCAATGTCACTTCTTCCAGAAGACTGTGCTTCCTCAAACAGCTCATTAACAAGAGCTGTGGTTTTGATTAACCTTTTGTTAGTGACCTTTCTCAATTTGGGGGTTTAGTAGCACCAATATTTGAAATAATTTCTCATTCCATTCTGTAATGTTCCCACTCAACACAGCTACATTTAATACCACGCTGCCACCGAAGCCCTATTTCATACTGATAAAGCAGAATTTGCAATCATCTGCACACAACAACCCTGCTCCCGGGGATGCATCTTCCAAGAACTCAAGAAACTACAATTAAAGTAGCAAAGAAATGAGCTTACATAAGCTCCCTCTCCTCCCACTGTGGAGGAGTACGCATTTTCTAATGCATGTTGTTCCTCGCTAGATGTCAACTGCCTGGTTTTGCTCTCTGAAATGCAAGAACATTCCGAGATTGGTAGCAAAGAATTGTTTCAAGACGAAACGTTCAGATCTTGGACAAGCTGCAGGTTGGTTGCTAAGGTACTGTGGTGTGTACATCAACAAATGTGGTTTAGTTTCATTCAAAGGGACCCGAAAGCCTTCACCTCGCAACGCCATGGTTTTGAAGAAACCATGAAGAAACCATGGTTGGGGAAAGCGCTAGAAAATGCAGCATCCCCAAACCTGGATGTTTCCAGGGTTTTTTTTCCTGTACACTTTCTCCAAGCAAAGGAAACAGCAGGAGGGGAAGGAGGGGCCCTGACTCCACAGCATCACTGCAAAGGCCCCAAGGTTGGGCCAAGAGGTTTCCAGCAAAGCAAAGGAAGAGCTCCCACCTTCCGCGTTGATGTGATCCGGGCAGAGTCCTCTGATCAAAAGGTAACGCCACGAGCAGGGATGCTGAGGGGGTCAACAGTGAAAATATCACGCTGCACCAACAGCACCAAGACAGGACGGAGAGAAAAGGGACAAGTGTGCTCATGTCCTGCCAACACTCAGGGGTATCGATACTTTAAAACTCCGAATAGAGGAGGAGAAAACAAAATCACCCCGAGGAAGAGAGCGCATGCATCCTTCCAACGTTCAAAATCCCTCAGAAAGCAGCTCAAATCCCTTTATTCACAGAATCTCCCCTAGAAGTCACCAATTTCCAAATACACAGACAGCCAAAATCTTTCTGCTGTGGCTGAGGGACCAAACTAATCCAAAACCCGCGAGACAGCTCTTAGCAATGAAACCTCTCTGCAGAGCAGGCGCTCTCAAGCCCCGACTACTCAGGCAAGTTACCCATCCCAAATTGGCTCATCTTTTTTTTTTTTTTCCTTAACCAAAGAGCAGACAAATCCCCTCAGCCCAAAGAACCAGAAAATATTCCCCATGTGCCACACTGAATGGTTCGACGAGATCCCATCTCAAGAGCAGGAAAGGGCTCCCTTTTTTTGACACGTCATTACCATCCAGCGCTCTGTGAGCGCTACGTGAAAGGAGAGCAGCTCGGTGCTGGTACCGCGCGTGAGTCACAGCCCCTCTCGCTCGGCGCTGCCGATCACCAAAAGCACAACATCAGAACTAGCTGTGCTTTTTCGCCTGGCCCCTACATATGTTTTTGTTGTTAAAAAAAGCCCAGCTTGGGATTTGTGCCAAACCTTGAAGTAACTCTTTCAACAGGTGTTGGTTTCTTTTAAAGAATCTACTATAAGGCACCCAGGGAGGGGGGGGGGGGGGGGGGGGGGGGGGGGGGGTTGCTTGATGGTTTTTTTAATGTCTATATCTACCTCAAGGCATAACGTCCCAGGGAGGTCACGGCCGTTTGTCTTTCCACTGCAGTTAAACGTGGAAACGAGGAAACGCACGAGACGAGAACTAAAGCGCTCCTCCAAACGGAGCTTGTTAAACTGCTTTGCTGTATCATTCATTTTAGCAACGCTACCTTCGATAAACGCTTCTGGAGATCGGTGCCAAGACTAAGAAAGCCGACTGCTCCTTCTTGCTCTCGGGTAGCATTACACCAGCACGCAGATCTGCCTTCGCTCCTCTCGTCGGCCTCCTGCCTTGTAACAGCGAGTGGCCCCCAGACTACGCCGTTTATTGGAGACCATCAACAACTGCCACTCGCAATCTGGGAAGATCAAGCTGAAGCACAACAGGCCAGTTTGCCGAGAGCCTCGAGTCTCCAGCTTTTGAAGCTGGTAAAAAAAAAAAAAAAAAAGGCATTTTTAAACACCGTGACTGTCATTCCAACGGGAGATGTCGAGCACAACCAGCTCAAGTTTTACAAAGCAGCAAAAAAAACCAAACCAAAACACCAAACAAACGCTGCAAATTTCAGCGTCGTGCTTTGAGAGAACTCAGGAGCCTCGAGTCTTACTGAGGGCACCAAGAAAAGCAGCGCTGAAAACGCAGAGGCACCGGCTGGGACTGAAGGGAACAATTCCTCTTTTTTCTGTACAACTACCTTGTGAGGTGCATTAAGCGCGCTGCACGAGCTGGGGTTTGGGGATTAGGTTTGAAGAAGGGGGCTTGAAGGGTTTTCTTTTAAAAGGGGGAAAAAAAAAAAAAAAGTCTTTTCTTAGTCAAAAAATTCAGATTACTCTTAAAATGTTAACAAATCTCCTGACAACTCTAGCTCGGTCTCCTGGGGTTGGATTCAATTAGTGGCAACTTGCTTTCTATATGAGTTTAGATAGTGAAGTACGATAATGAATTACTTGGTGCTCACCAAATACATTCATTTCTGCAACCATGAGAACTTAGCGACTCCCCGTTACAGCTTTTCCATCTCTGTATTCTGCGGCCAAGGTAACAGCTCCTTGACAGTCGAAAATACTGCTGAATATTCCCGTTCTTTCCCAAGAAAGCTTTTGGTAAGGAAAAAGCTTTTGCTCGTTAAATCGCTTTATTTCTCCTTGGCATTCTTGCTCAGAAGAAATGTTTCCCAAACGACAGATCCTAACTGAACCTGTAATTTTCCCTCCACCAGCATTTCTCTTAGGCTACTTAAAGCAAAAACCAAAGATTTTAAGTTAAAAGCCAATTTAATCGCTAAAAATCAAATACTTCTGCATAAGCAGTTTTCCTGAAGAGCCGAGAACATTCCCCAAACAAAAGGCCAATGCTGTTGGTCGGGGAGATCTGAAGTTACGTTCGAACCAATAAATTTCTGCAAAGGTGCAAGAGTCACAACCCGCGAGGCAGCAGCAGCATCCTTACAGCAAGCAGGAATCGGTCCTTTGCCATGTGGGAGTTGGGGATTTGCAAGCAATTACATCTTCACTCAGCCAATGGTGAGTAACGTGACACGATCTCACTCTGGTTGATGCAACTGGACACACACAACTTTGGGAAGAACTCAAAAATATCAGATTTAACACAATGACCGACTTGCTAACAATGGAACGTTCTCCAGATACTAGTTTTTATACAAACTACCTCAATTTTTCCATTTAGACTGGGTTAAGGCTTGCTGGATGTACAGCTGTGTTTGCAGGGAGAGATTCAAGTTATACAATTGAAAAAAAAAAAAAAAGAGAGAGAAGCATATCCCTAAAAGCACATCCAGTTTTCCTACAGGCTTTCTAAGAGTCCAAAATATGCAGATGGGAATCAAAGGAAGCATTTATTAAAATTCAACACTTCAACTTCTCTAAATTCTTCCTCACAAAATCCCGGGCAAATCACAAACTTATGGACAGAACTTAAATTCTAATCGAACGGCAAACTGGGAACTGGAATGAAGTCAATCAACATCCACAACTGTTTCTTCTTAAATGTCCTTTTTAATACACAAAAGTGTGATTCCCATAACCGTAATAAAAGGGTGGAGTGTCCGTTTGATAAAAACCCCCTGAGATATCTGATGAATACAGGAAGTAAGATCTCATGATAACTCCTCTTTTGCCGGCTTGCAGTTTCCACCCCAAGCTTTCTTATAAATTTCAGCTTTTCACTTCAGAAAGCTTTTCCTTTAGCACGTTGAGCCTAATAAGCAGCAAAACAAGTGAGGATTATAATTAGAAATGTATTATGAAAGCTTACTTGGAAATTAAATTCTCTTTAAAGGATTAACTGCAAGTTTTAGAGGCTGCAAAATAGGTAAATCCTGTTGTTCACATCAGTTCAAAGTTTCCCGGTTGGACAAGTCTGACATTTCTCAGGAGGGTTTTCTCCCAGAGCAACCAGGAGCAGGAGAGGCCACAGGGAAGAGGAAAAAAAAAATACACTTGCCTGAAGCTTTTAAACTGACTGGGATTGATCTTGCATCCTGAACAACATGTCTCTGCTATTTTCTGATCTCTCCCTAGGAAGGAACTCACAGCCCAGCTCTCGTAGAAAGCTCTGCTCAGTGAAAAGGCCCTTCTGTGACTATTTTGAGCCTCTCCGCGGCCGAACCAAAGCTGGAGAGTGCAGACCAAGTGCCCTCTTCTCCTCAGAACCGGCCTTTTCAGGTTACACAGGTAGGGCAGCGAGAGAGAGACTCTCCAGGTCAGGCGTGCGCGTTCCCTCTCCTGGGAGCGAGCAGAAGGCTGAGAGTTTCCTAAACTACCGCTCCGGCTTCTTTTTCCAGCGTGAAATGAAACACTAAATCAAACAAACCCTCCAGCCAAGCCAGTTACTCAGTGGAATCCCAGTGGAAGTGTTTTCTTCAGGAGATTTCTTCCCATTCACAATCCTCATGTTGATAAGAAAAGCAAATAAGTCTTAAAAAGAAAGATAAGCTAACACCCATTTAATGATTCAGAGTTTCTGCTTCTAGATTTAGTGGCAATCTAAAAATCGCCTCATTACCCACCTAAATAAGCAATTCCATAAGTTCCTTACGTTTACGTCCAAGTTGCCAAAAACTAGCCAACAATTAACTGACTGCTCTGATCACCAAAGGAGTTTGGCTCCTCTCTCCCTCTCAAACTAACCCTTTTCCATTAATATTTTAAAGTTCGTCTTAGAATTTCAATTTTTAAAACTCTGCCCTTGCTACCCAACCAATTTCTAAAATCAATATACATCAAAATAACCATTCATTTACTAAAACCACCCCCACGAAAGCGGCCTAGAACGTGTTTAATTAAATGAGGGAGGGTTTCTGAATCAATAAAACAGAATCCCGGCAAGTCAAGAAAAAGAAAAATTTAAACGTTAGTCACAATTAATTCCAGCAGGTATTCAGCTGCCAGTCCCTCTCTACATCGACAGACCCAGATGCAACCTCATTAAAGCCAAGATCCTAAAATTAATATCAATAATGAGAAGACACAGAAAGTTATTAGCAGAACAAAAGTCTGATGTAGTTTTATAACACAACCAAGCCAATGACGCCGTGGAGAACACAGTCCCAGTGCTCCGGCTGCCTCCTCTTTCCCAGGGAAGCTGGTTAACCTTGCTCCTCTCCTTGCACCAGAACTCTCGCGACCTGAAACAAATCTGCTCAAAGAAGTTGAAGGAGCAGAAAAACTCTGTGGATTCTCTGAACTTGCTCACCCCACAACCAGGTGGATTTTGGAGAGCAGAAAGGGAACAGGAGAGAGCGGCAGGAGCCAACAAGAGGATGGTTTCTCCAAGGTGCAGCCTCGCGCAGCCGTACGGTTCAATCCCACACCACGTTTCAGGGCCATCCACAGAGGCTGATGTCTGAGCAAACCTCATCCTCACTCTTGCAGAAGCTGGAGGGTACGAAACGAATGAGTCAAATGGGGCCTCGTGTTACAGGAACCTGGCACTTCTGCCTTCCCTCTGCTACCAACGTTCCTCAGCACCTTAGGTGAGCAATTAAGGCCCTTTTCAGTGGCAATTGCTAATTTTCACTCAACACAAGATATCAACGGTCTGTCAAAATTACTGATCGGGGTCTAAAGTACTTCTCCGGTCAACTGGACCCGTGCTGTGAGTGTGTAAAGTACTATACAAACCGAAGACCTGCCACTGGGTTCCCCCACCCCTGAGTACCAAATATATCAAACTGCACATTCAAAGCATCAATTTCTTCTATTTTACTGCTTGCTTCTTAGTTATCCTTCTACAATATCGTCAGGATTAAGTTGGTTTTATACTCTGCAGACTCCTTGAGCAGGGTAAGTCATGGAGCACTTCCTGGAGGATTTAATTATCCCATCAGCAACCCCAACTTTGACTGGTGCACTCTAAAGCCCAGAGCAATACCCTGAACAATGTGGATAAATCAAGATATTTAAAAGCCTCCTAGAAGCCACTGTTATCTACTTTCGTGCAGGGGGTCTCAGTCTCACTCAGGGAGTCGGGAACAGATGATAAATTAATTAAAGACTATCAGATTGCTCACGTAGAAGAAGATTAATGAGGCTCTCAATGACTTTTGGACTGCTTGACTTTTTAATCTATATAATGCTTTTATACCAAGAAGTTAATACTGGCCATTTTTATAGTTCTATCAGGTTTTTGACAACTTATTTAGATGCTACAGATTAAAAGCCACTGACACATGTTGTCTAATAGCTGACTAGGTGGCTGAAGAAGGGATGGATGTCTCTCTGCTATTTTCCAAGGAATTAAAAATTAGATGATGAAATCTTGCAACATGAAGATTTTCCCTTTCATTAGAGCACGCACCCACAGAAGAGTGCATGTGACAGATGTTTCTGTTCAACCCAAAGAACATCCTGATAGACAGGAGAAATAAATCACGTGCTGTAAACCCACTTCTTTTAAATTGGGCTTCAGAGCACCGAAGGCTTCTCTGAAAATGCAGAAAGAAAAAGGTGTGGAATCAGGAAACTACCGTTCAAGTTCTTTGATAAAAGACACGGATTCTCTAGAAAAAGGCTTGATCAAGGTGCTAGATAAAAAAAAAATAATCTAGAATTACCCAGAAGCGTGCAGTTTGCTATCAGCCCCTTCAAGCTAATGCACACTATAGATACAAGCAGGGAGCTTGGAAAACTGTGCTCCTCTCAAAATCAGAATCCATTTTAAAAGCGCCCGCTGCAAAGCAAGCGGCACCGTTCTTTTATTTCTGAATAATCAACGATTCCTCACAACCACGAAAAGCGAGCACGGTGCACGCAGAGCGAGGCTGAAGAGCAAAAGCTTCTTCACAACTCTTCCCGGCTAATGGAGACGGGCTGCACAGCCTCATTTATCAAAGAAACAGCAACAAGAATCCCTTGCACTTCTCCCTCATTTGGACTGTCACAGTCAGGAAGAAACGCCATCGAGCCAGATTTCTAAAGTAACTTATTTCCTGCAGTTTCACGAGCCGCTCCAAGAGCGGCAGTGGATCCAAGCGCACAGCTGGTCCTCCCAGGAAGACTGCGAAAGGAAATGAAGGCTGAAGTTTAGAGGAAAGGTATAATCCGCAGTGATAGCAGCTGCTCTGTCTGGGTCACTTGGGATTTAAAATATTCCACCAGCAGCTTTGTAAGAAGATGTTTTGCAATGGGTTGGGGTTTTTGGTGTTTTTTTTTTTTAATTTTAGTACATTTTTATATTGATAAAAGTGAGGTTTTTAACACTGCCTAGAAACAGAGAAGCCGAGCAAAGGATTCTCTTGTTGCCAATGCCCATCACGTTTCGCCTTCCAACGCTATCAGCATCCCAGCGCAACAGATACTGCGGAGAAAAGCACCAAGCCAGAACAAGGAGCCAAACGTCTACTACAAACTAAGTGAAAATTACCACCCAAAAATCCAGACATATGGTATGAACTGCATTTGAACCCTTGCTTTTAGAACTGCTACATCATTGTTTACTCCTCCATCACCATGACTGTCACCGCGGTCGCTTGCAAGTATTTGTTCCATTATCACATCCACATGTCAGGAAAACAGGAGAACTCTGCAGGCCAGCCAGGCACAGTCATTAAGAGCAAAAATTCAAGAGAAGTTTAAAAAAAAAAAAGGCATTTTTGCTTTCTTTTTTTAAGGAAGGAATCTGTTGCAGCCACAGAAGAGCAGCAGCTTTGTTTCTGCCACACAGAAACGCTTCACAACCAACGCTTCACTCGTAGCAAAGCTGCAAACACAAGGCCAGCCCGGCCCTGGGTTTTTACCAGTAGACGGCTACAGAACACCTCCAAATTGACTGTTCAAGGATTGGGGTTTTTCCCAAGGCTCTAAAAATACCCACATTTTCTCAAAGGCTTCAGAAATTAACTACACAATAGGAGGTGATGTATTCAAGGATGGATTCTGCTACATCCTGGGAGCGTCTCAGCTCACATGAACCCAGTACCGGGTCTGCGCGGGGGGAAGAGAAGCAGAATCCTCCTCTATCTCACAGAGCCAGAGCTTGAAATGGAACAGAAGCTCCCTCCAGATGCCATGAAAAAACAAACTGGGACTCAGAAGAAGGGGTTTTCATCATTAGCGTAATGAAAGCTGCTAGCTGGAAGAAAGGGTACAGCAAGACAGCTAACTTCAGATTTTATAAACCTGACTAAGCTTAAAGGTTACCTGAGAGTATTACGCAGCTGCTGCAGTTCCAGTTCTTACCAGTACAACTGGGAGGTCTCAAAGGGTCTGCATTTACTGGAACACCACAGGGGGGGTTCCTTGCAGCTGCATGAAAGCCTCTACACAATTAAGGCAGTCCTGAATGACTCTGTGCTTTGAAAAGGAGAAAGGAGATGATGGAGTTAAGTTCGCATCTCCAGTACCCATGACAAAGCTGGGCCTTTGAGGAAGGTATTCTACCGGATTATTTTTGGGACTGTCTAAAACCATTCACTTCTTGCAGCTCACATGTCCATGCAGCGAAGAACCACCACGGCAAAGAAAAACCATCCTAGTCACCTGGCTGATTCACGCAGCCAAGAGCGGAGAAGAGGAGAAAAAGCAAACCCAAAAAGATCAGACATGTCCCTAGCTCACACAGCCGGGGTGCGAAGTGTCACTGCTCCAAACCCAGATAAACTTCTCCCAACTGGTAACCGTAACACTGCTAAAAGCATTATAACCCGCTCAGATTTCATTCATAAGCGCTGAGAAATATATTGATCAGCAAAGCTTAAGCAGGAATCATCCGAGTCCCTGCCAACCAGCGATCGCTGCACTTTTAGCACTCCAAGAGAGCCAATTATTACTCATGAGTTCATGATGTTTTCTTCACCTTCCTGTTGAAGGGATTATTTAAGACCTCAAATCACTTAACTGGATTGTTTTGTCCTGTTATGAGTCATCTACAAATTCCAAGGCACCATTAGATTCTCCTTCAGGAGCTGCAACCAACTCCCCAGATTGCCTCAGCTATAAAACCGTGAGGAAACGGGGTTATAAAAACTACACACGTACTCAGACCTCTACCCCCAGATGTCTTCTAGAATTCATGTGAAAGTGAAAAGATCTCACCCCCTAACGTACACTTGCTATTTATAAACCACCCCAAATCCGCCTTACGCTCCAAATCAAGAATCCTTTTATTGTGAACCTAAAGAGAACAAGCCCGAACGTTTAACTTCTTGTGGAGAAGAGGGAGGGGAGAGGGAAGAAGGTAGGAGCATTTAATTAGTATTTATTTCTGCTTTACATCAGCAAAACTTTGAACAGTGGCACTACTTTATGCATTAGCTGCATTTAACCTTCTCCAAAAAATGAACTCTGCAGCGGTTTGAGGGCAAAGAATCAGTAAGAACACACCTTGCAGATTTTGAATAAATAAATAATAATAATAAATAATGAAATTTAATACACAGGCTGTCACTCCGTGTGTAAAAACACTTTGCTATTTCTGGTGAACAAAGGATTACTGTTTAAAACTTAACAGCCACAACTGAGTAGCAAGTAAAAACAGGATACAGCCCAACTAGAGACTTAAAATAGTGACTATTCTTCAGAGTTCTGCTCTATCACCGGGCAGCGCGCCAAGCTAAGCTACAATATGAACCAAACCTGATTTGCACTGCTTTTCAAAACAAACCGGATCCTGTGTCAGCGCTGCAAATGCCACCCTTCTTTTCGGAAAGGGTTTCAAAAAGAGCAAGGCATGTACGGTGCTGATAATTCAACGTAGCACAGCAGAGGCCCCCTGCTTGAAGCTCATTGATTATTTGATAGCAAAAAGAATTCTTTGCCTCCCCAATATATTTCAATCTAGCACGGCGCTCTCAAAATCCATTTATTTTCGAGATTGTTATTAGCTAACAAGGTACTTTGAAAGGAAATACTCATTCTGAGCAGGCAACGCATCAGTTTGCTGGCTGATGGACAACACTTCAGAGGACCACGGAGAATGAGTGTCCAGGTTCCTAAACTATCCCCGTTCCCCCTATCGAAATGTCTCCAAAAAGATGAAATAAAAGCAGAGATGCCCTCATTAAGCAACCTAAAAATAGCTTTTATGTTCCATTTTTTATTTTTAGCTAAAGAATGAAAATTCAGTTATGTAACCCTACAAGTTTCGTAAATTAGGAGACAAGCAGGGCCTGTTTGCCCCCTTTGGAGTTCATCAGCCATCAGGAGAGCTCCCAGCTCCGCACGGCCCGTAGCCACAAGGGCAGCTCGTTCTGTTAGAAACCTACCGGTGCAGAATAAATGTGTGATTTAGCTGCTGCCGAGGCTCACGGTGGTTGGCACACAGAGAAAGCCTTTTCATGATGCCCTTCAATCCGTGGTACCAAGATAACGCTTCCCCAGTCCGCAGAACCACCACAGCCTCCGCAGCACGTTCTTCCCTCCAACAACTCTTCCTTCAGCTGCAACTCAACCTCAGGCCCTCCTATTACAGCCCAAGAAACTGTCGCTCTTAAGACACAGCATCAGATAATTCAATATCTAGAGAGGTATTAAATATATCTGCCGTTAAGAGTCAAAAATCCTTCGAATGCAAAAGGCTCGTACAACGTAATCATTTCACGGCAAAAGAGAAAAATCTAATTACAATGAGAAGGTCAATAAGGCGTTTGAACCTGAGGAGGCTGGTGGAGACTTGTGCAATATTGAAGATATTGTATTTGCTCTTCCCTTGCCAGCGGAGGAATGCCACAGAGGTGGGGAGGAGGGAACAGCGTCCTGGGGATTTGTGATTAGTCCCTTGCATGGACAGACAGAACAAGGAGAAACCCAGTAACACCACTCCAGTAACCAGTGGCTGCTGAACAGATGCCATGAATATGACCTACATAAGACTTTGGGAGGGAAGAAAAAGTCAGTATATTAAACAATCGCTGTCTTCCCTTTTGCCGCCCAGCTTGTTTGGGGTTTTTTTGCCCTTAATCCAGCTTATGGATCTTGAGACACCACTTAAGAACTCCAGAGCTAGAAAAATCTTCCGCAGAGCTTCGCGTCGCAACGAGATGCTGCTTCTGCAACAGGCCTAAAGAGGCACCAAAGCACAGGAAGGCAGGTCACCAACAGCCGAGAACTATCATCATCTGCCTGAAAATACATCGATTTCAGAACAACATGGAAACTCTGATCATCCAAGGAAAATAATACTAACATAAATAGTAATAGCTGGGTATCCGAATTAATTGAAAATTCATCTAACATAACTGTGGTGTGCCATTAACACGTCTTACTACTATGCAGTGATAAGTAACCATAGTAGAAACCACGAGAGAGTAGCCCAGCAGGGATATCACAGGAGACATTTTCCCAATCGGCAAGAAAAGTGATAGACTAAGGAGGCAAGAAAGGAAAATACACACCGAGAAAAACGTGCCTGTAAAATACAGACGTTCAGACACGGGTTGTGAAGTGCTGTGGAGTTATTCGTGAAGCCTAAAGCCAGACACATCATTTCATCCTCCTCTACTTCATTATTTCAGACCCATTTTTTGTGGGTGGGTGGCGGTGGTGTTTTATTGCAAAGGTTTGTTCTGGTACAAGGGGAAGAGTTTTCAATTGCCAATAAATAATGTACCAAACAGGACTACTATCAACGCTCAGTTACAACTTTATAATTTATAAAGTACCAATGAGATCATCCGAAAACATCCCTGGTTGACAAATCCGCACTTTTGCAATGCTCACTTGGCTCGACAAGCACCAGTGGAGATCTCGACAGAAACCTGATTCCTGGATGTCACTCACGCAGCTCTAAACACGCCACGCAAATCATTTTAAACCAATCAAAGCAACGTTTTAAATATTAACTCCTACGCACGATCAGATACACTGATCTTAGCCAAGGAGGTAATAAAGACTCACAAGTTTGGCTACCACCTCAAGTTTACACCAAAGCCTTTGGGACTGCATTTATCAAAACGCGAGTAGTTTAGACCAAAGTGAAAAAAAAAGAGAAGCAGCACTGAGGTCGCAACCGGTCACTGTCACAAAACGAGCAACACTGCAAGCTTCTGTTCACAGAAAACCTACCAGACTTTGATAGTTTGCTTCTTTTCACCCATTTACTCCAGTCCTGTGAGTCCCACCATACACCCTCGACGACAAAGCGACAGCTACTCCAGCACACCTACAAAAACACTGGGGTAAAATCCCAGCTGTCACAACTTAAAAAATGTTATTTTAAAAAAGAAAAGCTTCTTTTCTTTATTCAAGCCACAGCATTACATTTGCTGACAAGTGCCCTGAAGTATACTTGAGTTGCAGATCCTACATTGGGTACAAAAATATTGATGCCAGCGTGGAACGTACCATTAGAGCCTGATCGATGCTGTCGGGGGATTGAAAACCTGCCGTAATGCAGCCCAAGGAAACACCCCTTTGCAATTAGAGAGAGATAACAGACACCAAAGACAAATATTTAGCCCTTTAAGACATTTCGTTTAAATCCCTATTGATCATTTTTTCTGTCGTCTTTTTGCCACATCAGTATTTTACTACCACCACAATGAAACTGTTTAAAAACACTCGATACAGAACAACTGAAACGTCCCAACAGAGCAGGAAACTGTCGGGGCTAAAGCTCACCTCAAAAAACCCCAAACCCATCAATCTGATTTAATATAGTTGACCCTTGATGCAACCCAGCGCACGGCCACGCCAGAGCTCGCACCGACACGGCGCGGGGCAGCCGGAGGAGCAAAACCTGCCACGAGATTCAAGTGCACGACGCTGCTGCCTCAGCAAACAACCAGGGTCTTAATCTCGGTGAGATGATACCAGAAATGCTTCGTAACTAAAATCCATCCATTTTAGAAATCGATTATAAAAGCGACAAATGCTCAGTGCTAGAAAGTAGCGGTTTGATCAACAGCAGATTAAAATAAATGTTTCCAAATCAGCACAGATAATCCAAGGTGGTTAGAAAAATAAAAATGCTGTTTATATGATTAAAAAAAAAAAAAAAAAAGGTCAAAAGTCACCTGACTGAACAAGCTAATTACAGTTAAAAACGGTCTGCAGCACAATCACGTTATGGGCTTTCCAGGGCTTAGGGGGTTCCCCCTCCTGCTTTTTTTTGCACTGTGGTTGCTCTTTTCTGTTTCATCTAACCGGTATTGAAGAAAGTCTGTGCCTAGGCCGTGTGGCTACCAAAAGCACTTTAGGGTACAACATATTCTTGAAAACGACTTTAAGGAACGATTCCTGTTGTGCCGTTCTGTGGTTTAACGCTTTACTTGGGCAGAGAAAGCTCCTTTACCTCTGCCCTTTACTGCTGCCAGCACATCACTCACGTTAACACGGCACCAGCTCCTCCCGCTGACTGATGGCTTTGCCATGAACCTTCTACAGAAGGTTTGTAGCTCCTGCCTTTGTCATCAAAACTACAAACTCCAACACAGGAATACAAGACCAAGACAATGAACATCCAGACCTAAAACTCTTCAGGATCTTAACTACTGAGCTCACTCCTGCTTTGCAGGTCGGTAATTCCCTTTGAGGGAAAACCCCAGATCGCCACCACAGAGCGGGAAGAGCTGACTGTACATAACCTTGAGAACGTCTTTTACTCAAGGAGTAGCTTCTATAAATGCTAATTACTGCAAAACGCTCTCCACTGCTGAAGCTAAAGAAAACTCTGAAGTGCTGCACACTGAGCTGAGTTCCACACGTTCATCTCGTGAACGCCAATTAATACATTGAAATACAGCAGTTGTAAAATCGTCATTTCATGCGCCTACAGATCCTTCATAGCTCCGCGACATCATTAAACCAGACGGACTTGGCCACTGCACAGAAAAAGACTTTGTCCAAGAGCTGAAGCAAGCAGCTGTAACGCCTGGTAATGATGGAATAATAAAAGTCATTATCTCCTTAAAAAAAAAAAAAAGCAAAAACCACACCAAAAGCCTGACTCGAGTTTACCAGAAGAACCATTACGCCGCGAAGCGAAGCCTGCGAGGTCTCCAGCACGCGTATCAGCAGCAACTCACTGTTTACCTTGGACAGCTCAGGCGCGTTCAGGAAAGCGAGCGTTGCACAAGGACAGAGACTCTTTGTGCCCCTGCGGGAAGCTCACCTCTGCACGTTCCCCCTCTGATTCACCACCACCCTTTCAAAGAATTAACGACGCTGCACCATTATTCCAGCACGTGCAACGCAGCTGCTCGCCCAGCCTGTGTCTGTCCCAAGAACGGTGATGCCCGCAGCAGTGGTACGGCCACTGCGACGTGGGGAGCGCACGTGGCGGTTGGGAAACCAGCTGCCTTGGGTCTGTGTCCTGCTTCATCAGCGAGACTAGAGGAAGATCACGGGTGAAGCCTAAGAGACCTACTTCTTGATTTGGAAATGTGCAAGGTCAGGGTCCAAACCCTGTAGCTGGGAAAGTGACAAAGAACAAAAAAGCCCACTGTCTAGAGCTGGAAAAATTAACATTTCTGTTTTAGAGAAACATCCGATACTATTCA
The DNA here is from genome assembly GCA_013400335.1 of Eurystomus gularis. Taxonomy (NCBI): domain Eukaryota; kingdom Metazoa; phylum Chordata; class Aves; order Coraciiformes; family Coraciidae; genus Eurystomus; species Eurystomus gularis. The sequence continues at coordinate 87,737 of VZZY01013583.1, forward strand.
CTTGAACAAAACCACTTCCAGCTGAAAGGATTAATCTCCGTGCTTGGAGGGCTCAGGCCTGATTTTGATGAACTTCTTTAATATCTTTCAGACGTTCCAAAACACTATTACGTAGTCAGGAATTTCTTTTTTATCAAATTATTTAATAGAAACACGCTGAAGGCATTAGGAAACGTTGCAACACTGTATCATCATCATTAGTGTTTCTAATTTGTAAAACCACAGATTAGCATTCCTGATTTCACTAAGCTTTTAAATACTGTTTTGCATCTACTATCGACATCAGACGACGATCTGTGGATGCACAAAGAGACATTCTGATCCCTCCTGCAGCCAGCGGGAACAAGTAAATGAGCGATGGCCTCACATGCAAGTACAACTCTTGTTTTACACACCCGCGAGCACAAACTCTGGGGTTTTTACTTGATTTTTTAATTTTACTTCAGTCAAAGGGCCATCTCTGGACAGCTATGCCACTACCACATAGTCCACTTGGATAACTGAAGTAAACCAGGATCTTTGTATTAAAAACATTCCGTTTTAAACTACAAACGCTGACTTTTTACTTCACGTAGTTTTCAGGAACTCAAAAACGCAACGTAGGCACACACAGCTTTTGGTAACACCTAAAAATACGCCCGGCACCATCACGGGGACTGACAAAGCACCGGATTAGGTACTTGGGAACACAGAAATTCAGTTTTGCACTGCTGAGGAATACAGGTTATTACTAAAGATCCTCTTTTGGAGAAGTGCTGCTGGTAGTAGCTCAGTGAGACAACTTCTGCAGGTTGCCTGCACGGTGGGCTTTGTGTGCAGGAAAAACTGGGTGAGTGGTGATGGAGTTTTGCAGAATGTTTCCAAAATCACAATTAGCCTCAGTTTTCTTCCCTGTTTTCACACCAGTAACATCAGCCCAGCTCTCCAGGTAGGTGAGGCCAGGGGACAGCACTGGCTGGCAGGTTTTTGAAGTCAGGGGTTTGGGGGGGGTCTTTTTTTTAAGGCAAGACTGTGAGGTCCATAAGAGGGAGCTCAAACACAGCTCCAGCTGAACTCCCTCAAAACTAAGTGACTTTAACAATGTATATTAAAAAAACAACCCTGCAAACGTGAGAACATCTCCAACTGAGCAAGAACCACCTCTAAAACGCAGGCCACAAGCTGTGCCCAGATGTTCTTTAAAAATCTTCACATTCTCCAGCATTTCCAGAGCTGCACAGCGAAGAGTTCAGCACTACCTGCACGTTCACGTTTTGTTCATTACGATTTTAAAGGGCAGCAACAGCCTCGCACGAGTAAATACACGCAACGCAGCGAGCGCCACAGCGGCAACGGAGAGCAGGCCCCAGTAAACAGCCCGTCCTTAAAACACAGAAATCGGCAGAGTCCTCAGATTTCACGCTTCCCGTAAAAAAGGAAAGCAGCAGAACCATGTGCAAAATAGAGGAGTCAACGCCACAGAGGAAAAGAACAAACGTCCCCCTCTCCTCACCCACTTTGTCACTACGGGACGCGCGGAAATGGCCGGGTTACAAACACGAAGGTGCCCCTCACGAGACAATTCAGCAGCTTCAGCGTTTCTATCAGCCACCCACCTCCACGGCTCCTCGCAAGGTCTGAAAAGCTCAAATGCATTCCTGGATTCGCCAGCTGAAAGACAGGACTTTGGTGCTTCTGAGAAGGGGGGAACACTTCTGAAACCAAAGCGATTTATTTTTCAAAGGAATTCTTGAGGGGTTTTTTCTCCAACTGGTGAGGGCACTAGAGAAAGGAAGAGTTAATATCATGCTCTGCTTTGTCCTGGGCAAGAAAGATGTATCATAACTGAACCATCTCTGATGGACTCAACAGGATAAATAGGTGGAAGATGACCAAGTCAGAAAGCGAGCTCAGAAACAGCACGTGCCTGCGCAAGAAACGGCGGAACAGCCGCTCCCTGTCTCATCTCCGACCAGTAACCAACAAGAAAACAGCCAAGACGGTAAACATTGCAAAAAGACAATTACTAATAATGAAAAGGCAACAGAGATTTTGGGCTGCTTCCACAAACTGAGTAACGCGCTTTCAAACTGACAGCAAAGTGTTGGTTGCCAAATGAAAATGGGAGCAAACAGCAAAGTTCTGCTTAACCCCTTTTTGCTTTTATACTGCATTTGAAACACAGATGAAATCATGGAATTTAGAAGAAGTCTACAAAGGAGACATTTTACTCAGCTATTCGGTCAGTGTTTCCATCACTTCAGTACCCAGAATCCTCAGACAACTTAATTCATCTTGCGTCCTTTCCTCAATAGCATGTTCATGAACATAAGATGGGTTTCCATCTGCAAAACCTGGGGTAGGAACAGTCAGTTCCGGGAGCCACCGAATCAGGATTGTGACTTACCCTGCAGAAGGCGAACGCTAAACGTAACGGTTAACTGAATGACAACCCGTCACCGCAGACTTCAGGAACCCTTGCTCTGAAGAACACCCAGCTCTCAAGCGGTGGCCAGGGACTGACCACTGACCACCACTGAGCTGCAGACAACAGTGCAGGAGGCAGGACGACTCTCTGAATTGTCCTCACTCTGCTCTCAACCAACTCCAGCTCTAGCAGCATCCCCGATGAAACATCAACAACTAGTTCAGCATGAACAAAGCTCCAGCCTCACGCCTTGCCAAGCAGGAGCCACCAGAAGCAGCATCCTTCCTTCACACCTGACCAGCAGCAGCACCAGTTCAAAACAAATATTTACCCTATCCTAACACAGAGGAATAAAAGGAAACATTTTACTACAAATCCAACCCTATGTTCTCTTGCTCCTATTCACGCCAAGGTTCAGCTACAAACAAGATAGTAAATTTCCTTTAAACAGTTAAAAATGTTGGGACAAGAACCAAAGAGAAAAGCTCCAGCTTTCCCATATCTAAACCCAAAAAGGCATCTGATGTACAGAAAGCGCATTTGTTACGCTGTTAATTTCTGCTGAGGGGCTTTGCAGACACATCAGAAGCCAGGGAGGATTTGGAAGTGCAGGAATTTGCACCTACGACAGCTGGAGCGTAACAGGAACAACATTAGTGACACCAAGCCCAGCAGCTCCCGCCCCAGGGTGCTCTGTGCCCCCACAGCAGGGACAGCCGGGCTTTATCTGCCCAAGGCTGCGCTCTGGCCTGCGGCGGCTTGGGGCAGGAGCCGGCCCTGCGGCCCCCAAAGGGCAGAGGATGCTCCACAGGGCCCTGAGGGAAACAAAGCACTCCTCAGGCAGGTGGGTGCAAGGCTGGGACCTCCCCGCCCCAATCTGGGCCTATCTCGGGGTGAGGAACCAGAACCCCCCCTCAGACTCTGGTGAAGGAATCGGGGACCCTCAGCCCCGGGCCTGTCATGGGTGAGGAACCGGGACCCTCCCCTCAGCCTCGGGTGAAGGAAACGAGGACCCCCCTGACACCCAGGGCCTGTCCTGGTGTGAGGAACCGGGACCCCCCCTCAGAGCTGGGCCTGCCCAGGGTGAGGAACCGGGACCCCCCCTCAGAGCCGGGCCTGCCCAGGGTGAGGAACCGGGACACTCTCCAGACGAGTCCCAGGGGACAGGGGGGTTCCCCCACACCCTGCCCAGCCCAGAGGAGCCCCCACCCAACCGGGCCCGCTGCGGTGGAGGCGTGAGGGGGCTGCGCCGGGGCAGAGCCCCCGCCTCCGACCACAAAA
>VZZY01013583.1:91926-119159 GCA_013400335.1 Eurystomus gularis
CGGACGGGCGCATGCGCGGGATGGCGGCGGGAGGAGGAGGAGGAGGAGGAGGAGGAGGAGAAGAAGAGGAGGAGGAGGAGAAGAAGAGGAGGAGGAGGCCGACGGCGCCTGCGCGCTGAGGGGGCTTCCCCCGGCGGCCTGCGTGCGGCCGCTGAGGCGGCGTGAGGGCGAAGGTGCGCCCCGCTTTCCCCTCTCATCGTGTTTTCGGGGTCCTCTCCCGGGGGAAGGCGGCTCGCTTGGGATTCCAACAGCCTCCTCCGGGGTTTGCGGCCATCCCCGCCTCCGCGCTGGCCCGTCCGGGCGGGCAGGCCTCGGGCGTCGAGGCTGAGGGCGCTTCCCGCCAAAGCCGGGTGGGGCCCCGCTGGGCACTCTGAGAGCAACCTGCTTGCCCCGGTTAGTCCCAGGTCTCTAAAGAGTCACTTTTTTTTTTTTAACCCGCAAGCTAATAATCTGAATTTCACATTTTTTTCCAGTCTAAAGTTACTGAGAGGTTAGCAGGCTTGGTGCAGATGCAAATTTTCCCCCTTCAGAAAAGGGAGCTGGGAGGATTTCCTGTACGAAGCAGTTGTCCCAGCATCTCACACGGATCGGGCTGGGCCCTGGTGAGGTAGGAAGTGAAAAAGATCCTCAGCTCCTCTTCATCCACCTGCCAGTGCTGGGATGGAGCAGCAGGGAAGGAAAAGGGAGAGGAAAAACAAGCTAGGAGTTTGTTTTCAAGTCCTTTAAGATAAGCAACAGTAAGTTCCCGCTCTGCAGATGCTGCCTCTTCCTGCAAGATAAGATACAGGCAATACCTGCCCAGCGGAAATCTAGTACCAATATACCATGTAAAGGCATTACTTGGGGGAAATTTTTAGGAGTTTCCCATTTTCCAGGACCATTTAGGAGTGTTGTACAGCGGAGCAGAAGATGCTGCTGCAGCTCTGGTTCTGAGGTACGCAGAACAAAACAGTGCAGTCTTCCCACGCAAGCACATCTTCCCTGCCAAACTCCGGCGAGCGCATCCAGCTCCACCCTTCTCCCTCTCCCGTGGCGTCCCGCGTACGCAGACTTCTTCCCGGTGAACCCCAACTCTACGTCAGCACCGCCAAAGACTTGTTCTCCCTCCCTGAAGAGCCAGGACCTTGGCCGACACGGTCTCCGATGTGTGTGGGACGCAGCGTGTCTGTCACCGGGACAGGCTGACAGGCGGAGATGACCCTGCTGGGATGTGAGCAGGCAGTTCTCGTTTCGAAACACAAGCTTAGGCTGCTAAGCCGTTGATTCCAGCTGTGTTAACATCAGATGGGCACGCAGCACCGCGATACGCAGGACACACGCATTAGGCAGCCATAAATCCTGACGGGACTGTTCCCCGACGCCCACACGTTGCCCTTTACACTTTGGTTTTTTACGAAGCGACAGAGATAAAGTGGACGCTTGGTTTTTGGTGCATCGCTCTGCCCCCAAACATGCTTCCCCCACTAACCAAACCCTGTCACGGTCAAGTATCAAATCAAAGAAATTAGCCTCGGCTCTCACTCCTGATCACTTCTGTGGCCTCAGTTTAGTCAGTTTACCAGTCACTTATAAGCATTTCCTGCCCACATAAAAATAAGAGATTATAATTATCCACCGCTGCAAGGCTGTTAGAGAGGGATGGATGAAACTCCGTTCAGCAACTGTCAGGATTAGCATTAGCCACAAAGTCACGTCCTACCCTCAATTCTAGTTGCCAACTTGCACTTAAGTTTATAACGCGGCACAAGATACCATCGCAGAAAAGAGAGCTGGGACTTAAAAGATCATCCAGGCCCTGGCGGGATCAGCCCTTCCTCCGTCATTCCTGACAGATGTTAGTCTAACCGCTTCTTGCATTTTTCACCAGGAATAAACAACCGGCACGCATACGCAGTTAAATGCCCTCTAGCTGTGTACATGAACAGCGTGTGACCTGCAAAATTGGCCTGTCATGCTAAAAGCACATAAATCATAAAGATCCAACGCTAAGATACCCGTTACCCGCATTGGCTTTGCTCGACAAGTGAGACAATGATAAACAATGTGTGGAGTTAACCTGGATTTAATCCCATAGGTGGTCGTATCAGACATCTAGAGAGCCAGCTGCCACTCTGCCTCTTCTACGGCGCTGAAAGATTAAGTGCCTAAGATGGAACTTGATAAATTTTCCCCTCTTGGATCTCCTGAGATTGAAGAGGGTGAAATCTCCCCGCTCGGGGTTTGCAGAGAAGGAATGTTAGATGGCCAGCGAGGCGGGGGGGGGAGAGCTACAACTTCCTGCTCTTATTGTTTCGCCTGTGCAGCTTTATCAGATCGAATTCCAGCGTGCAACCTGGACCCCGCTTCTGTTCCTAAATACCCCCGATTTTAAAACAGTATGCCTAACAAATGTCTCTTCAATACAACATTTGTGTGTTGCTGAGATGCTTCTGGAATTTCTCACCCACTCACAGCTCCGCGTTTTGGGGTGTGGGTGGATCTGAATGGCTGCTGAGTGCATGACCTAGCAGACAATGTAAATCTTGACTGCATTAAGGCATTGGCAAGGAGATGTTTTAGACGGGTGCCAGGTTTCCTTCTTCCTCCACCGAAGGAGATATGCCATGCGTTTGACAAAATGATGAGCTCATACCAGAAGTATTATTTACGTCTCCTGCCGTCTTCACCTTGAGCACATATGGGGCCATGTGGGAACAACTTGATCTCACTAGAAAGCTGCGATGGGATCCCCCGAGACAGCAGCTCGATCTCCCCCAGCCTTCCAGACGTGTTATGAAAAAGTTTCTTGTAACTGAGAGTCGGAGTCTTGCTCTGAAGCAAACAAAGAGTCACTGGAGGACCGAGCTGTTGTGTTCACATCTGCTTTTGGTGCAAACAACTCCTAACCGAGCAACCTGCTGCTTCTCGGAGCAGATGCAGCTGAGAGCCGGCTGGGTGCAGGGAGGAGGTTGTGTTTACTTATCCGTTGTTTGTTATCCTCCACGTCCTCTGGAATTGCTCTGGCAGACAAGATCCAGCTACTTCCGTGTTCTCCCTTAGAGGCTCCAGAGGAAGGTGTGAGGTTGAACAACTGGCGCTACAGCAGACAGCACGAGCTTGTGCCTTGGTCGACAAATAAGCTGACCTTTTTTTTGCCTACAGACACAAAGATTTTGATCTCTCACACTTCCTACTGAATGTTCCTGTTGATGTTCCCATTATCCTCACAGAAGAATACCCTGTGAAGTCCACAGAGTCCCAACGCTATTTTGAACTGAACTCCAAGTTGTGCTTGCAGTGGGAAAACATTCTGTCCTGTCTCTCTCTCACTTGGAATTCGTGACCATTTTCTTTAAGGTATCCTTGTTTCCGGAGGGCGGATAAAAGCACCTGAACTACCCGCTCAGCACCACTCATCAAGTCTGATGAGCAGCCCAAGCAAACCAGCTCGCAGGCACTCAGAGCGCTCAGTTCAGCCCTTCTCATCCCAACAGTCCCTTCCCATCCTGCCAGTTTAGTTTCTTTACCCCATAGATTCTAAAATCACAGCAAGCAAGCAACCACTGACTGCTAACAGGTACTATTCTCCTGCCTACAGGTCACATCTTCTGGTGCCCCGAGATACAGGCAACCACACAGAAGATTCCCCTACGATAATTTTTCCCAGAATCGAGGCTCGGCCTTACGCCACACTGAAGCAAGAAGCACTCCCAAGATGCTGAGGTGACGTGGAGCTGGTTGAGGCGGCAGCTGCTTCACATCTTTCCAAAGGTAACGCTCGGACGGCGGGCACAGTGTTCTCTGCGGGTGTACTCACAGTCAGCACTAAAAAGCGAGGCACCAGTAAGAATCATGAAACAAACAGGAAACTGGGAAGTATTTTTTACCACTAAGAGATTAGACCATTGCAAATCAAATTGTAGATCAGACAGAGAAGCATATCAGAGAGCGAGATCTCTCCCTCCATCACATCGACGTTCAGAGAATTTGGTGATATTTTACATATAAAGTAGCAGCAAATAATTTTCCATGTGATGGTTCAGCTTCAGAGCCCTGTGCTAAAAGGGTCACAAGTAACAGATTTAAAATCCAAAGTCTGCAGAGGTTTCCTGTGTAATCGAGCAGTTGTAGGGCAGGGCAACAAACCCTGGCGTGAAACCACGCAAGGACCAGGCCTTGTCCCACGTTCTCCTGCTGGGCTCGAGCAGAAATACAAAATATGGTACTGGGAACCACTGGCTTCAGCTACGGCTCGTAGGCTCCAGAGTCAACTCCCTTCCTACTCCTCTGGTTCACGTCCTGGTGCCAAACCACCATCAGCCATCTCCTTGCCTTAGGACAGATGTTTGCCTACAAGTTAAAGACTCAATTGTCATGCCAAAGGTATTAAAAATAAATAAATCAAAGAGCAGAGGAGAATTCTGCGTGGGTTTTTGGAGGTATGGGTTAATTTTGGCATGGAAACCTGATGAAGAGTTGCACAAACTTTCAGGCACCTCCTGAGGTTTTGCCCATTTCACTCTCAGTGAAGCAGGAGCGTTACAGAAAGTCGGCTTCTCAGCAGGACACTAAGTGACCACCGCAGCAGCCCCATTTCTGTGGGGACTGAGCTGTTCTCTTTGCCCTACGCACACCAAGTTCATCTGCGTGCCAGCCGGAGGAGGCTGCCAGCATAGCACGGGTTACATCTCCAGGAGGACTGTGTTACAGGGACAGGCACAGCGGCGTGCCCCACCAGCAGAGCGGTTCTTCTGCCATGCAGCCGAGCTTCTGAAGTGCTTTGTAGCTGCAAAGTAAAAGTGCCTCCCTCCTTTTTTTCTCCCTCCCTCTTCCTGCTACCAAAGCAAAACAAGCCGTGTTGATAAAACCCAGTGAATGGGACAGTTCAACAGAGGAAAAAATTAATTTTTATTTTTTCAGGGACACTGGCAGATTTCCCTTGCAAAGTCTGTGGCGCAGTTCTGGTCCTGGCTGTGGCCATTTTAAGGCTGCAGTTCAGCAGAGCACATCAGTACATGGCAACTTCAAACAGATGGTTTTACCATTTTACCAAAAGTACCTCCGCGTGCGTTTAACAGCAAACTCTGCACTGGACTGAGACACCATCCTCAGTGCCTGGCAGGTCGGGGTGCCCTGCGCTGCTTGCAGACCTCCGGGCTTTGGGGAGGAAGGATCCGTGCCTCGAGAAAAGCGCCTTTCTAAGAAGTTCCTTTCGGGCCTCTTGGAGAGCAGCAGCGAGTCATTCACTCGAACTCTAATTGCTGTCCTGAAAAAGCCTCGGAAGGAATGTAACAACTTGTTTTTCACTGTGGAAATGGGAGGTTTTCCACTGCAAGCTCTAAGCCTTCAGCTGAAAACCTGCCGAACATCTGGCCTAGGATCAAGGTTCGCTTTGATGGTCGTTCCCGGTACAACGGGTGGACACGTTTCTAGGTTAATGCTACCCGCAAAAGCGGGAAGGATGAGGTCCCTCTTCCTTCCACCCCTCACCCCCGGCGTCACTGCACAGCTGCAGTCCAGCAGAACGCAGCAGGCTTTCAGAAAGGCACCGATGGCACAAGGAAGAGCCTCGAGCGCGGGGCAGCCCCACGGGACGCAGAAGGCGGCAGGTACAAGTAGCACGGCACCGCTGCCCCAGCCTGCACGACTCACGGACGAACACACGTGCACTTGCACATGGAGAGCATCTCTGCTCCTCGAGGGACTAAACCTGACCCCGCTCCATGCTGTACGCACTGATGTTCTCCCCAGGAAGCAGCAGAAGGAAGCTTTCATCACACGAGAGCCCCAACACATGCAAAATTCAGGTCCAGACACGCTAACGGCACCGCAGGGCAAACTTCTCTCTTCCAAACCTCGGTGAAATTCATACATTCCTTCTAAATCCAGTTGTAAACTGCTGTCCTTAAGGCACTAATACTAAATGTGAGTATCGATACAGAGTAAATCTGCCTCGGAAGGAGGATCATGTGTTTAAACTCGACCCCAGGCCATGGTGAGGGGGGAAAAGAAAAAAAAGAGGATGCATTTAAAGCTAATAATTGCAAACTTTGTAAGGAGACCCAGATTAGCAGCCCGCTTACAAACATCAGATAACCATATGTAAAATACTTTTTAGTACATTTTTCAAAGCACTGTGACCGGAAGATAGACATCAAAAATATTAAACTCAGCTAAAAGGATCAATTCTGCTCTAGGTACTCCAGTTAATAGAGTGCAACTCCAGTGACTTCAAAGGAGTTGCTCCAGATAGAAAGCAGCATCGCCAGGAGCAGACTGGCTGGTAGCCTGCATAAACAAGCGAGAAAGAGTTTCATTTTTTGAGAAGCCATATAAACGAGTCCTAGCTAATTATGTGACAGGGGCCTGGGTGTGAAATAGCAACTGCAAAGCCTCAGGGACCAAGCCAAGAACCTTTGATTTGCTCTCTACAGCTTCTACAACTTTCTGAAAAACTTTTGCTCTCGCAGCTTTTCTACTTTCCCTTGCAAACCACGCGCCCTGCTCCAACTCTGCCCTCCTGCAGGCCCCCGCCATCGCTCTCTGCTAAACCTTTACCCTTTGTCTTACAATCTGAGGCTAATTTCAGGGTGCGCAGCTAAACCAGCAGCTGTTTCCAAGCAGAAAGCACATTTTGCATTCGTTTTATGGCTCATTCAGTGTTGGAGCGGTCCAAACTGTACCCGCCCCACAAATAAATTTTAGAACTTCTCTGTGAAACTCCCTGAAGTTGAAATATTAAGACTGGAGAGTGCCAAACTCACGTTGCTGAAACTCGGTTTAGAATGAGAAACAAAAGTTCTGGAGCCTGTGGGATGATCCTGTGCCTACTCGCCATTAAAATGCAGAGTAGAATCTGAGCTGTCTCTGTGAAAAATCACTTGAAGGGAGGATGTCTGTGTGATATATACGTGCTCCCAGGTGAAATTCAAGATGCTGAGCCCTCTCAGGAAGGCAGCACTGGCCAGCTCTGCTCCTCGCTCGCCTGACATGCCAACACTCCCCAGCTAGACTGTCAAATTTATTCAGCCACATTAACTTTTCCTGGTCCTTAAGTCACAAGTGATGAAATCTCATTCATTTCTGCAAGCGACTGGAAGATTTATTGTAAATAAAGTTCTGCACATTACACAACTGGCTAAAAATCATAATTAGAGTTGCACTGGGAAACATGTTTTATTTATTCTGACAGTAGTCTGGCTTCAATAATCCGAGCATGATAAATGTCCCTAAAGTTTGGAGAGTTTCAGCAACTAAAGACCTTATCACAGACATGGAAGTGGAAACGTCTGACTGGGTTTGATGTGGCTCACAAGAGGTCCCAAGCAGCTCTGTTGCGTAGCATCATTTTAAATCAGCACCAGGGTACTAAGAGCGAGTGGGAGCTTCGTTCATTGTAAATCAAAGAAATGAAATTTTCTGCCGCTACTTCAACTCCCCAGACCTCGGTCTGAAGGCTGGGACGTGTCTGCGCGAATCAGCGAGGTTGTGGGGTAGGGAGAAATGACGGTGGGATCGCTGAGCCGACGGACCCTCGGCAAGAGGGTCAACGACACCATTAATAGGATGCAGACGTCCCCCGTCTCGAGCCGTTCTGCGCCCTGCCAAGAGTCCTAGCGCTCGCTTTCTTTACCGTTTTAAGTACAATTTCAGGCCCATAAAACATCAGAAGACAGAAGCTATTATCCGCGCCCTGACAGGAGTCCCTAAAGGGACACGCACACTCTGCAAATACCTAGAACTAATGAAGCTGGGCTTTTACTGTTCCCCATCTGTTCGAGGGTATTTTAAAATGTACCAAATCAGGTTTACCCCTATAATGTTTATTGCTGCTCTGAGACTAATAAATGACTCTGAGCGCAACATTTATCTGGCTTCGCTCATTCCTGAAGAAGAGAGGAGCCCGGTCCGCTGGCTTTCCACGCAGGGCATCCCATAAAGTGTTTTCTCCAAAACACGATCCCTTGGATTATATTTCTGTGAAGACCCTCATCCAGCTGTCAAGTAGTTGCAATACAACAAAAGAATCCAACCCCTTTATTTTTGGAATAAGGAACAAGTTATGCACAGAACAGCCCAGAGCCACAACTACATCCCTCACGGGGGTAAAACAAACTTTATTATCAATATGGACGACATGCGCTTCCACAAAGGTTTTGCAGTCTCTGCTAAATTTAGAACAGCCAGAGTATTTCTAGCTAACGTTATGAAAAATAAGTATTTATACTGCTATAAAAAGAACATTCTGGTAACAAAGAGAGGTGAGCGCACGGCCACGCTCTGTCACAAGTGTCAGCGGAAGGATCTGGAAACCTTTCCCAGCTCCTGCTCCGCAGCGTGCCTGGGAATGGGAATGCGGGTGCCAGGCAGGCAGCAGCGGGTCTGTTTATTAAATACAGTCACAGAACAGCTTCGTGTCTCCTCCTCTCTGCAAAGCCACCGTCACAACATGAATGAGCACAAAGGTTTTGCGAGGTTGACCTTAAGAGCGAGACCAAACATGCTTTTCCACTTTTTTCATGGATTTTCCTTTCTCTCCCCGCTTTTACACGTACCTTAGATGCCCGAAGTGAAAAATACAGCGTGGTTTCGTGTTTTCTCCTGAGGAGATGCCAGCTACAGTCATCGCGTGGGGTCTCCAACCACCTGATGAGGTTCCTCAGAACTACGGCAGCACGTTCAGAAAAACTCCGTTACTAGAGAACACCCAAACCAGCGACTGCTGCCATAGAAATGCTTTTGGTAGGAGAGTGTCAGTGCAATAGGGAAGGACACCTAAGTGTTTTAGGAAGGCAGAGATGGAGGAATGACGCTCTCTTAAGAGGATTAATCACGCTCCGCAAACAGGAAAGCGAGTGACCTTCCATTTGTTGCTAACCCAAGGAAGCACCCTTTCCATAAACATATGGAAGCATTAAAAAAGCAAATCCACGAGGGGTAACTTTGAAGCTGGTATTGAATTACACTTCATCCTTCCCGAATTTGCCTGTTATCTGCCAAGGCTGTTCCGCAGCGTTTCCAGCTTCTATGCCAGACCAAATGAGCAGAGAATGGAGCAAATTAACTGCCTGAGAGGGAGAAAGCAGAGCTTGCCCACAGACTTCGCCATACCATACCACAACAAGTACTTTTCATTCATTTATTATTGGCAAACCAGCAAATAGATAGGAACAGATGAAACTGTGCATCAGTTTATCTAAAGTTGAGAATGCAGAGCTTCCCTGAGGAGCACGTGCCCTCACTGGAGCGTATCCAAAGGTGCTTCGATTTCATTATCCGAGAAAAATACCCTTTAAGTGGCTCTGAGTGTGGAGTTCATGCGTTCCACAGACCTGCTGGAGTATTTGTTAGCAAAACAGACGTTCTCTATTGTCTCTACAGGTTACAGCACAGGGTTTATTGAACAGCAGAATGCAAGTTTCCTCTAAAAAGACGACTGCGTACAACAAAATCAAACTTCTACAGGTACAAAAGAAAGCCCTTGAAACAATACCTGATAAAAGGAGAAACTTTCGACTCATTTCGCAGTCAAAATGAATTAGAAAAAAAAATGGCTTGGAGGAAAGGAACGTCCAGGAAGTGTTCTGTGCAGTAAACACCAAAAACGACAGAGGCATCTTCAAATGAAACGCTTAAAATACCCACTGGCAACAACAACAAAGAACCCATTCCACTTCGACTGCCATCGTATTACAACGCCAAGTATCTTATTTACAAGTCAAGGGAGAAAACCTTTGAGCTCACGAAGGAGCAGCACCCACCTCCTTTACTGCATGAAAAGAGTCTGGATGAACGTGCGTTGGTGGAACCATCGGAAAGGCCAAGGCAGCAGCGGGGTCCGAACACGGAGACTCCGGGTGCTCCCTGCGGTGCTGGGTCAGCTCTTATTGCCAGGGAAGCCAAACACAATTTTGGCAGTTGTAAAAAAGAAAAATAAAATATATATATAATCATGCCCGTTGATATGGAATCAAGCTATCGACATGGCTTTAGTGTGGCAAAGTCTGGATGCCAGGGAGAGTTTCTGGACTGGAGCATCATGCTGCTCGCTGGAGGGGGTGAGGAAAGGATTGGGAATTGTGACGGAATCCAAGCAATGAAGAACCAACAGAGAGCAGAGGTGTGTGGGGAGAAGTGTTTCCCTCTTAAAAGGGGAAAAAAAACCCCCAAAAGTCCCTTTGAAAAAGCAAGAAAATGCTTTATAATCCAAGCACCGGAGCTCTTCTAGCTCCCACTGTCCCTTTATTGCTTCTGGAGGTCAGTGTGTTACACAGGTTTTGGTTTTTTTTTTGTTTGCTAAAAAACAACAAAGCGACACACGCTGAGCTATTTTTTTTGGAGCTATTAATAAAAATCACACCTGAACTCTTTTAAACATACCACAGTACTTAGTTACTCCTGAGCTGTCAGTGTTTGCAGTGTGGAACGTTGTTAAAAATATGAAAAGTTGGCAAAATGCAACCCCCAATCAAAACAAAAAAAAAAAAAGAAAAGAAAAAAAAAAAGAGAGATTTTTCTAGCTGTAACATCTGTTAAGTCTGACTGGCTGACAAGTGCTTCTGATGAACCACGCTTGCCAGAACACTACGTAAGAGGAGGAGGGACTTCATGGAGGAGGGGACGCCAGCTCTTCTTCTCCTTCCCTCAGCCACGGAACACACAAGACCATTTGCAAACAACAAAGAAACAAAGCCAGCATCCCGGTAACATGCAAGACGCGGGGATCTCACGGGCCGGCGCCTGCACTCGCAGTTATCTCTGGGTCGTTACCTGCGGTAGGATGACAGGAGCACAGGCTATCCCAGCAAAAGATTCTGGGAAATGAAGGTCCCTTTCCCATTCATCGGTTTCTGTGTTGTACACCTGCACAATGCTTGTGACGTTGTTCAGGTGCCAGTTGTACCCTCCTACGATATAAATCTTTTTTTCTAGTAAACAACAGCCAGCTTCCGACTGACCTGCACGCATAGGGCTCACCGTTGTCCATTGGTCCGTTTCAGGCACGTAATATTCCACAGCCAAAACATCAAAGCAACGGTCAACGTGGTCCATGCGGCCTCCCAGAGCGTAAATCCTGTTATTTGCACTGACCATGGCATGCAGAACTCTGGGTTCGTTCATTGGGGTTTTAAACTCCCACTGATCCACAGAGGGGTCGTAACAGTGCAGGGCTTTTTTGTCTTCCACCGAAATGCCGTACCCACCTGAGATGTACAACTTGTCCCCCACCGTGGCTCCGGCGTGTCCCCACGTCCTGCGTTTCAGAGAGCACACATAAGTCCACTCATTATTTTTAGGGCAATACTTCTCTACGGAGGCCAAGCTCCCCGACCGGTTCCTCCCGCCGGTGGCATACACCATGCCGTGGAGAACGTTGAGCTGGAACTGGATCCTGCTCTCCTGCATGGCCTGGATGCGCAGCCACTGGTTGAGGTGCGGGTCGTAACGGTAGCAGATATCCACAGCTCCCTCTCCGCTCCGGTACTGCAGGTGCTGCCCTCCTACGATGTAGACGAAGTTGTCGAGCACGGCCACGCAGGAGTGGCTGCTGCCCACCTCCATTTCCGTCAGCTCCTTAAACTGGCGCACGCTGGCGTCCGGCAGGTAGTAGACTTTGCAGCTCACCGTGCGGTCGTTATCGGTGTAGGGAGTGCCGCCGAAGGTGATGAGGGACAGGACATCCGAGCGGATGGTGGTCCGAGGGGACTGCATCTCATGCTGGCGAAAGGGCAGGATCTGGTAGTTGAAGGCCTCCAGCAAATACTGCCGGCACAAGACGTCTTCCACCATGATGTCCAAGGTCTGGACGCTGTCCACCAGCTCCGAGGACTTCATCAGCGGGAAGCGGATGTGGCAGAGGACCTGGCTGGCACTGGCACGGCGGGTTGGGTCGTACTGCAGCCAGCGGACGGCAGCACGGAACAGATCTATTTCACTGCAGCTTTTCAGCTTATTGCTCTGCAAGAAGAACACAAGGCGCTCCAGTGGCAGGTGGAGGAAATCCTCTTCCTCGGAGATCTGGAGGAAATGCCTAAAAGTGAATGCATCTACTGATTCCTTCAGGGACGCGAGGCTGAAGGTGGTGGCCATCTGCCCGATATTGAGACATGTTTCTACACTCATGGCAGACTTCAGAAACTCTTCACAGAGCTCCACGACAGGCACCATCTGGAGGAAGACAGCAGCTCCCAGCACATCCTGGATGCAGTCGAGATCAAGAGTCACTTCAGCGCTGTACGCAAAGTCTATTATATGTTTCAGTCCTTTTGCAGACACACCTTTCAGTTCGATCACATCTTGGCTTGCTTCTCTCATCCCGCCTGTGAACATTGCCCTGGAGGTCAAGAACAGAAACAAAAAATTTTTTCCTCCTTTAAATACATGTAAAATGCTGTATCGCCTCAGAATTTTATTGTTTTAAACTTAAACATCCTGATTCTCTTAGGGAGGGTGGGGAAGGGGGACAATGAATCAAGGCTAAACCTCCAAAAGCCAGGAGAAATTAGAGTATGCAATCACTTACACAAAGCTTGCATAAACAGTGCACTGAGAAGTCATATTCAGCTATCAGTACGTTAAATTTTTCAATCCCACTGGCAAAGTAAGTAAGAGAGGACCAGAGGACAGAGCTTCAAGCAGTAGGTAGAGGGAGTGATGTAGGATGGACACCAACAAATCTGTGACGTCCAACAACCAAAGGACACAACGGGACCCACACCAGCAGAGGTTGGCAACCATACCCTAAAGAGTTTAAGTCTGCAGGACTTGCGAGCACCAAAGAAAGAACCTGCTTTGGAAGAGACCGTGTTTAGGAGGTCAGTGACCCTCTGAACTCGCCCGCGGTGCTGCCTTTAGGGACAGGCTTCCATTAGCCCGTTACATCGTAGGTGAGCTACCAAATGGCTTAAATATTGCAGACGCAACATGTCTTACAAACAGCTTTGGCAGTCCAACAGAACCTCCTCTCCAAGCTTCATTCTTAAGAAAAATGGGAGTTGCAGCCACTTCAGCAACCGTCTGTCATGTTGCAGTGCGACGGCAGGGGGCTAGCAGGCAATTACAAAGAAAAAATAAAAAAGATTTCACTACAGCACAGCTGCGAGCACACCAGTTGACCAGGCCATGCAGAGATTAGGCCCTCGATCACCTCCTTGGGAGGCTTCTAAATTCCACAGGAAGCACATACCACAGCAAGGGCTGCACGCAGACATCCCATAACCACTCCTGTAGAGTGATGCTGCGCTTCCAGCCACGGGGCGTGACGGGGACGGAACTGCACTTGGGTTTTTATACGTTTACGTTAAATTTCAGCAGGTTTTGTTACATATGGGTAGCTCAGGGCCAAAGGCTTGTGCTCTGTGTGGTATTCAACAAGCAGTAGCAGAGCAGTTCTGGGGAAACCAAAGTCAACCAGGCTGCTGGACGTGGAATTCCACCACTCGTGGCTGCTGTACACGTCACAGCGAGGGTAAGACTGTCCTAACACAGACCTTCTAAACTGCTGCCAGCTGCCTGCACATTTTGGGCTGGCTTTTCCACCATCGGCAGATAACCTGCTCTCTTCCAGCGGAAAGATTCGTTGTGATCTGTGCTCTCTTCCACCTTCTCCTTCCTTGTGAAGACACGGTGTCACCAGAGCTGCCTTAGGAAGCCGCAGTGATTCTAAGGTGCGAGTCAGAAAAAATGCTGATCAGCCCCTGCTCTGGTGCATCGACACGGGAATAAAGGAGTATCTTGTGAACGCTGTCAAAAGACAGGAGTTCCGAGTTTCCTTTCCAAACCTGGCTACAAAACCTGCTACCGTCCAGCACAAACCCCCCCAAAATCCTGTTACCTAAATAAGGAAATCTCTGCATACGAAACCAACTTTCTGTAACTGAGCGACCAGGAACGCTGCTCGCAACCACTTGTCCCTCCAGCAGATGAGAAATCCCCTGGCACATCCCGTGTGGTGGAACAGCACGCCGCCCCCGAGGACACGCAGACATACGTGCGCTCCTGCGTTAGCTACCCCGAGCTGAGCGTGCACAGGGAAAGAACAGCGTTCTTGTTGCCACCACGAAGACAAATCGTCAAATCACATGCAATTCCTTTAAGAAGTGTTACGGTTCTAAAACGCTGATTATATAAATGCCTCAATTTCACTCTTTTCCCTCCCCCCTTTTGCATAAAAAACAGACTATTTTCAAAAGCTTGATTATTCTGCCATTGTTCCCCAGGACAACCTTCCTTAGCACCACAGAAGTTCTAACAAGAAACCTACTCAGCAATTACGTTTCGACAGTGCAAACATACTGGCAGCGGCTCTGCACATAGCATTTATGAATACAAATAGTGCTATTAGCATTTGGGGGGGGGGATGGAAATCAGCTCCATCATTAATTGTGTGCCTGTTAGGGAGAGCGATAAGCTTGGAAGGTTTACGTTACCAAAGGAAGAGAGAAGGGAACAGCCTAGAAAATGTGTGTGTATATAAGACAGAGATCTTCGGAGCAGCTGAAGAAATGGGTGAAGCGATAGAAGAGACGTGCCAAGGGACACTGCTCTTGGTCACCTGCTCAGCAAACCAGTCTGCTCGGGTCAGGAAGGGACCTACACGTGAAGGGACTGCAAACCCCGGTGAACAGCCCTTCTCCACCTGTGCTTGCTACAACCTGCCGTCTACAACAACACCCAGGTCAAGTTCCCTACACCCGCTGCCTCCAGCGTGTCCCTCACTTGACACTGCTACTGGGGCAGCCAGAAAAGATCCGTCACTCAGAAGAGAAGTCGTTTCAAGTCAGAGAAACATTACAACGGAATTTGACAGAGGCAAGATTTAGACGTGATGTAAGGAAGGAATTTTGGATGCTGAGGGTGGTGAGAGCCTGGCCCAGGTTGCCCAGAGAGGTGGTCGCTGCCCCATCCCTGGCACCATTGCAGGTGAGGTTGGCCGGGGCTCTGAGCAACCTGCTCTGGTTGCAGATGTCCCTGATCACTGCAGGGGGGTTGGACTGGATGTTCTCTAAAGGTCCCTTCCCACCCCAACCATTCTGGGATTCTATGAAGATGGATGAAAAGATATTTTCACTTAAGACTGAATTTCCTGCTCTGCAATTGGCTCACTCTGCATTGATTTGGCTGAGAAAACTCATCTCTGAGCTTCAGCATTCTACCCACACAAGATGGGACAATTCTTTCCTATCTCCTGGGGTCTGGGGAATGCACACGCAAAATGCTTCACACCCTTCAGCCCTGAACAGTGAGCACTACAGACAGATCAGTGGTATTTACGGATTTACAACGGGCACCATCCTTCAACAGGATGACTCATCTCAGAACCCTGGCTGCCACTTTGCAATCAGCTCAAGTAGCTCCAGGGCAAAAAAAGCCTGTTTCCTTCACCAACTGCTGCCGAAGTGAGGTCAAGCCCTGGCCTTGAACTTGCATCTGGGCCCAGTGGCTGTGGTCGAACAAACCTCATCTGGTGCAGAGGGGCTGACTCCGAGCCTCTGCATTACCTGCAGGGAATCCCACCGACACCGTGGGGCAAACCGTTACCTCCAGAGGGGTGTGCGTGATCTTGGGGTGTGGCGGGGAGGTTGGGGTGGGGAAGGATGGGGAAACGGAAAACCAACGGGAATGGTAAAAAATGCCTGCTTCCCTATCAGATTCTCACCTGAAATAGTCACTGCAGGCAGCCAAGACAACTTTATGAACCTGAAACACTTCATTATTTATAGTGAGGATGACATCAAGCAGCTGAGCCTGAGCTCGGAGCGAGGCCAGTCCCTGCAGTAGAGTGGTGCTGTGGCCAGGAGCAGAGAACGTGCATTTCAGGGTGCTGTTCTTGTCAGCCATGCTAAAAACAGAACAAGAGAGACAGGCTGGGTTTAAATTAAAACAATATGTGGTATACCTACAAAGCATGCTGGGGAAGAGACTGTAACGTGAAGCAGTTTGAACGCAAATTCCCAGCTCAACCGCCACGCAGGACATCATGACATCAGTACCACAGTTGTGTTCCCTTCTCCCAACACAAAGGAGACTTCCAAATTTTGAAATTATACTTTCACGTTCCTGACAACCCGTCACGCTGCAGCACCCGTGGGCTTCAGAGCCCGACTGAACATCAGCTAGCGGAGCCAAAATCTCCAACAAACATTGGTGTCCCCGCACCATGACCCCAGAATCCACGCTGACCTTGACTTCAACCACGAGACTGAATCACAGTTGCTTATTCTTCTCACCACCTATCCTGACTGCAGCTGCTAGATCCTCGGTATGGTCCAAGGATGGCCCCGCTGGCCCTATTTGATCCTTTCCTTATGCCTGACCCTCATGAGATGAGCAAAAGCAAAATATTCCATAGCGCTGGCTGCTCTAAATAACGTCAACTGTTTGAACTGCGCTGTAAACAGTCCCCTCCCAGTGTAAACACTTCCTTGGTTTTCCCAATGCCTCTCGCACATGTTCCCCCGCGCGGAGAGCATCATTCTTGGATTCACTTGGCCTCCGATGCACTTGTCAGGGAGAACGCTGCATTTGGAGGTGAACATCAGCAGCACCTCTGCACGAGTGGAAGAGACGAGGAGACGCTTTGTGCTCCTCTGAAAATAACGACAATTAACGCTGCAGATTTCCCGAGTGCGGTGACTGTGGGCCAGGAAGCCCTGCCCACAAACAGGGCCCACTCCCGCCAACACGAGCGTGAAATCCTAAATTCATTTGCAAATTTAATCCGACTCTGAACTACTTTCCAGGATCAAGATCCGAGTCCTTCTGGGAAGAAAATCCCCACAAGGACCAGTACTCAGGATGGGGTTTATGTTTTCGGACGCATCCCGCTATTTGTTCTCAGCATTTGAAGAAATATTTTATGGAAGTGTGACACGAAAAATCCCGAGCAGATCATAGCCAACCTGGAAAGCTGCACTGCTTGCTCCCAAGGCAGAAGCTGGAGAGTGCATTTAGTCCGGTGCTTAAAGAGTAATATTATTGTTATTATTTAGGTAGAATAAACCAACAAAGCAAAAAAAAAAAAAGACCTCCTACAGAGACTAGGTCGCAGCATGCGAGGGGCTGTATAATCCCATCGGTTTCTAACAACTGTCCCCCTGAACACAACAGAAGCCACACACAATGGACCAAACAAGTAGGCAAGGTCAGCGAAGAGTCAGGGAGATGGGATAACAAAAAAAAAAGGGGACATAAACAATCCCCGAACAATAAGGAACAATGGACAGGACTTGCTACTTGCCTAACTTATCGGATTGCAATTTCCTGCACGCTTTAGAGAAGAGGCGAGTTAGGGGAAATCTGTGATGTTCATCAGAGCACCGAGAGGGCAGCTGCTTTGTGCGAGCAGCTCTAGAGCTCTTTGGGGTGCTGCAGGATGCAGATATCAGATCTTTGCAGTCTGTTTCAAAACTCCTCGGGCTTGGGAACGCGCCTTAAAATGCTCACGAGTTCCTACTGGGAGGACTGATACCGGTCAACTGTGCTTCTTGTAGCACAGAGCTGAAATTCCTACCTTAAAGTCAAAGCATACTAAAAAGTGTTAGTTCAGAGAGCAAAGTCCAGCTACAACATCCTTCCTATAATAAAAAGGATTAGCAAAAAGTCAGCTGCTGACAAGACCTTTATGCGTTACTCCACGAGCCAAGAATCATCTATCCACGCCAGCTCTTCCCACGGCAAAAGAGGAAAGAGACTTGAGGGAGCGAGCACATGAATATTCATCACGTCAAACTCATTTTACTCTCCCCTCTGGAACAATGGCTTTGATTCGCTGGAGTCCAAAGGAGGAACCATCGAGCACAAGCAAGGAAATGATCTTGCCTCGGAACGCAGAATTCGTTCACCGAGCAAACCCAGGTAAAACACGCACAGACAGCTCCGGTGGCTCGCTGGGGAGACGGGAACTCCCAAGTTCACTGTAACTTCGTTACACTTGATCTCCTGCAGGATTCTTCTCATGGGAATTTTCTTCAGCGTCTTTTGCAGACCAATTTTAAACATCCCTTTTCCCAGCCCAAGGGCTCACCCCTCTAGGATTGCTTCCACCATACTCGCAACCCTCCCTCTTCAAACAACAAGCTCTACCTGAACAAACATTCCTCTTTCTTTCCTTTTTCTCAACTTTTACAAGCACTGGTAATAACCAGAGTGTAAGTCTCAAGCAGATGGAGGTCTAAAGCTGGGAAGGTGGATATTTCTGTGCTGGAATAAACGTGTTTGCACGTGTGATGCATTTCAATAGGTGATTGTGAACAGTACCCCGAAAAACTCCCTGTACTAGTTCCTTTGTCTATTTACAGGTATAGAATTAAAAGGATCTCATGATTACACAATCCTGCAGGGAAGGAAAAAAAAAAAAAAAAAGACAAAACCAAACAGTAAGAGAAGCATTGACAACGTCCAGTTTTCTTCAGCAAAAAAAAAAGAACTTTTAGAAGAAACACATGAGCTGGAAGCAAAATAAAATCCACACAAAGCACGAGAAATCAAGTAAGAGTCTTGACAAGAGACAAAGCGGGAGGAGGAGAGGTGAGAAAACAGCAACAAACGCTGTTTGCAGCACGGTTACTCAAAAGAGGTCTGTGATCGAAGCAGGCTCGGTTCACCCCGGGCTGCCGTGGCACGGGGCACGCCGGAGCCGCGCCGGGCATCGTGCCACAGTGGGCGCACGACCTCGCTCCCCGCTCCACATGAGGAACAGAGGAAGAAGAGAGGCAGCAGTTGGATGTCAGAGACTGCGAAATAAAGCACAAAAGGAAGCCTTGAACGTGGGAAAGCGCCTTTGTGAGGTTGTCCCTATCTCATCTGAGATCTGAATATGCCGCGTACTTGTTGCTTAATTTGTTACAGAAGAAACAGCCTTGCAGACAAACTTCGGGAGACTTGCATCCACTCCTCAGCCCTTCAGAACATGCCTCCAAGATAAAAGCCTTTCATCGCACAAT
This sequence comes from Eurystomus gularis, assembly GCA_013400335.1. NCBI lineage: Eukaryota > Metazoa > Chordata > Aves > Coraciiformes > Coraciidae > Eurystomus > Eurystomus gularis. The sequence continues at coordinate 110,850 of VZZY01013583.1, forward strand.
AGTGAGAAAGTGTTTATTGCGCTCCTTCCCCCTTCCCTTTCTGATGGAGGCAGGGCTGGAGAGCTTCTGGAATTTTCCTCGGGTGTTTGTCTCGGTCCTCCAAAGGACAGCACTGAGTGAAGTCCTTGCCCTGCTGCAGAGCTTTGCGGAGGTTTCTGCGGCTGGAGCATCCTTCAGCAGGGGCCAAACCCTCGGAGCGGGTTCAAGTGGGGCCACACCTGGACAAATTTATCATTGGAGAAAATGTAAGACATGAAAATTGCATTCACATTAAGCAGCACTTCCACTGCACATCCAACGGGCTTCACCGTGATCTGCACAGAGGTCTGAAAATGTTCACGTGATCGGGGCCTCTGACATGAATATGTTGGTCTAAAGGTGACTTCACAGGAGCAGAAATCCCGCTTTCCATATGGAAATAGCTGCAGCAGTGAAAGGCAGCTTTGTGTTCCTGTAACTGCATCCATCGCACGAATGGTGGGGGCAGCTGGAATCCAACAGACAGTTGATTCAGGAGGGCGATCCGTTGTGGGCAGCAGCCTCAGAGACTCCAGTAACACCACTGGTACCCGGTTTTCAAAGAGGGACTGCCAGGGAACAAGTAATGGGATTGAGGATTTGTCTCCAAGCCGCTGCTCGCAAGCCAGATTGCTTTCAATCCTCTCCAGTCACCGCAGGATACAGTTCAGCATGGAGGCTGTGACGGTAGCTTGGGGAAAATCAACCCAAAACCGTACGCACGTCGCAGGCTTGTGGAGATGTGAAAGCAAGGGTTAAGGGAGTGGCTGGAGCCAGACAGCAGGCAGGGAAGGCAAACAAGCCCAGAAATCCTCCTGCTGCTGCTGCAGCTATTGCAGGAGCCGGCCACGTGCCCATCCTTGCCCCAAGCACGCTGACCACATCCTCAGCTGACATGTTTCGGAGCAAGGACTGCTTGAGTTTCGACCAGAAACAGATGCGGCGAGAAGGCACCCAAAGCCAAGGCCAGACACCCAGGAGGCCTCTAAAGCTCATGGGCTGAGAGATATTTAAGGGCCCTATTGCAAGAATCAGTTCAGATGAGGCATAAAGAACATCCCGAAGAACAACCGTCCCTCTGTCTTTGCCTCCTCGATGCTCCACAACATCACATGTAATCCAGAATGCGTTTCAAGCTAATGAATCATTTTTACCAAATCTGTACTGATGATTAAAAACATCAAAGCTGGAATTAAAGGCTTACCAAGCATGAGTTCCTATTTCAGCATGTTTGCAACTACTGCACAAGTACAAATGGAGAGAATTATACCAAGCCAGATTATAACATTTCAGTGATTGAATTAAATAAGAGAAATCTTTCACTACACAACTGCCTGTCACCTTCCTCCTCTTCTTGCATAACACGGTCCTCCTTGGAAGGAGGGGTAGTTCAGTGCTAGCAAGGCTTGCTCTCCATCCCTGTTCACCATCCTTGCTAACGTCCACCCACATTTTCCCACTCTCGGGGCAGGTGGTGCTTGGTAATTTTTCCATACAGGAGAAACTCGAGGGGGTTGGCAAGGTTTCTAAGCAGGGCAAACTTCCAGCAGCCAACCTCTACAGTAAACACAAGCTCTGAAGGTAGGACCCCGCGGGGCATGGCTGGGGTACAGAAGAGGAGGGAGGAAAAGCAGCAGGAGCAGTGTGTGTGTGTGTTCACATGCACTGAGTCCGTAGCGCTACAGCTTTTCCGTGGATAAACAAAGGACTTGGGATTGCAAAATAACCAGCGAGGCACCTTCTGAGCGCTTCAGCCTTGCAAGACATTTTTAATGGCAAGAGCAGCAGAACTAACATAAAGCTGAAGAGTAACTTTATTTAGAACATCAGGGATGAATATTAAGGACCTTCTTTAAGAACCTTTGAAAGGCAGCATTATAGATATTTTAATAATGCAAATCATTTAATGCCTTTGGTTTCATGCCTAAGTAAAAAACACATTCAGATTCTGATTTTTAAACTACAATTAAGACACTTAAAATCAAAACAAAAGTCAAACTCCCTCAGATAAGTCACTGGTAGCCATGGTTACTGTAATATTTCAGATCCTGAGGCTTTATATCACATGCCCAAATGATGAAAATGAGTTTTCAGCACCTCACACTAACAAATGTTACGTTAGGGCAAAAAGGCTACACTCCTTGCTACAGCTTTGCTGTTTCACGGACTCTTAGCGGGACTTTTGGACAACGCTCCCGTGGCCTTTGCACTCCCCTACAAAAAGGTATCGAGAGATTTCCTTGAAGTTTGGGTGCAAGGAAGATCAGAAGCTGCCAGGGCAATGAGACTTAAAAATACCTGCCCTGTTAACCTACTTAAATTCCCAGCAGCAAGCAGGATCGTCACCAGCACCCCATCAGAAACAACGTTTGCCATCGCTTCCCTGTCCAAATCAGCAACAATAAGCACTTAATGATCAGCAACTAATTAAATATTAACACATCGAATGAAGGGGATGTTCTCCAGAGAAACATGATCATCCTTAGGAAAGATATGCGAGGAAAATAGTTTAATTGATTTCTTTGTTCCCTTTTCCACCTCCTTCGCTCAATTTCTCCGATTTCCCTCCTCTGCCTCCACTCATTTTCCTCTCCTGACACCCTCTTTTTCATCGAAGGCAATAAATACAAGCAGAAAGCCTGAGACTGATCTCTCTCTTTAAAAGTGACTAGTAACTGGGAGTGCTCAAATGAAGAGATTATAAATGGGTCTGAGTGTTAGAAGGAGTAACACCTTGTGCGGAAAAAAATGGTCTGTAAAATTCCCAAAGTTGAATAGCAAAGTCTGAAAAGTCTCAAAGCGTCGAGCCTCAAAATTTAAGGCAAGTTAACGTCTGGCAAAGGGAGAACTATTTTTAAAAAAAACAAACAAAAAAAAGAAAGCAGCCAACAAACCAAGCTTTTATTTGCACTGCAGGGACCCAACAGGCTTGACCCTCTCACAAAGAGGGTCTCAGAAGATGGGCTGCCCAACGCTGGGACAAGGTCGGGCGCCGCTGGGCTCCCACGCTCTGCACTGCTGGACAACCCACACCCGATACAGCCTCACGTTTAGTGAAAATGGCAATTAAAGACATCTCTCAGAAGCCAGGAAGTACCTTAATGTTTCATTTTTAAACGCTTTCTCAATCGGGCCCTACTGACCCCCTTATTTCTTTACCTGCATCCCGCTTCTCCCAAGCTGAAACCAAGGAAACCCAAGGTAAGGCAGCAAGCTGAAGCAAAAGGCTTTTCAATTTATGTTTTTTAAAGATTATTTTTTTGTCCCCTGAGAAGTCCCAGACACATTTCCAAATCTCTGTTTTTCTTTCTTTCTGAGCCGGACTCACACAGGGCCCAGCAGAGACACACACACAAATACACTCAGCTCCCAGGCTTCAATCAGTAGGTTGTTCACAAGCCAAAGGAGGTGGGATTCTGGTTTCTGCTAAAAGCACTAATAAAACTGGACGCCTGTCAAAAGCTGGCTGGCCTGGTAAAATGGAGCATTGGAGCGCGGAATAAAAAAAAGCAGAGGGTGAAATATCTGAACACACTAAACTCGGTGCCACCTCGTGGAGTTTCAGCGTGAGGGACTGGTCAGTACATGCTGTACCCAGGAGAGATCATGGGGGAGAAAAAGAACGAACAAGATTCTTAAAAATGTTTCTGTCACAGAGCCAGAGTCATCTTTGCACTGGTGCAGGGACAAATGGGAAAAGTACTTTGGTCCCCTTCATTCAGCAGCTGAAGAGGCCAACGTGACCGTCAGGTAAGGGCTCCGTGAGCCCCAGTTTGCACACCAGTAGCGTTAGGGTCTTGGAGGGGCACAAAACATCAGGTTGAGAAGATCATTTACCAAGATCTGCCATTTCTCTTCTCTCTACCTATATCCAGACCTACCACAGAAGATCTCAGTCCTGGTCAGGGATTTTCCTGGGGCAACCTGAGTCCTGCCCCAAACCTCCTCTGGCAGCAGAGCGTGGAGCAAGCAACACACATCATCCATCACTAACAACACCCGGCCCTTCCACGGTCTCAACCTGTATTTCACAATGACCGAGAACAGGAAGATACAACCCCACCCCCCAAACTTTACCGTGATTATATTCTTGTCAGCCCCAAACCTAATCCCTCTGAGCCAGGAACAAACTGAGCAAATATAAAAATCACTCGAAGCATATAAATTACTCTGGCAGGCACAGGCAGTATCACGGCAATGAAGAAGTCAGCTGCTCGCTGCTCCTCCCGAGCTCAGCCAGCCACACAAGGACCCCCAGAAGGACGGTGGATTTTACACCACGTAAAATTTGCCTGTGTATCCACGGTACACGGCTCTTTATACACTCGATACTCCCGCTGACAGCACTGCCTTAAACAGTTCCACATTTCCCCCACCATATGCCCTTACAGTCAAACCCTGCCAACACTCAGCTCTGGAGAAAGGAAAGCGATGCCGGAGCGAGAAAATAAAGCAAAAGGAAGAAGCATCTTTTTACAACAGGCCGCCGGGGTGGTTTTGGCAGCCAGCAGCGGGTATTTTCAGCGCCCACCATCCCTGCACACCTCTCCCAGCAGCACCCGTGGCAGAGCCGCTGTGCAAAGGCCGAGAGGCACCTAGTGGTGTCAAGGAGCACAGCAGAGCCACCAAGGCCACCCCAAAAGTGACACCCAGCCCAGCCCCGGGCACTGCTTCACCTTCTAGATACCACCCTGCTCTTCCTTCCACCCCTGCTCTTCCACCCACCCCACTCCAGCATCACGTTTTCACCTCTGGAAACAGAGTGACGCTGATCCGTGGCACAGCGACCGCCGTTTTCGCCCCAAAATCCGTCTGGATCTGTCTTAGCTTCCTGGCTTGTCACCGTTCAGCATCGGCTGGGTCGCAGTCCCGCTGAGGACGGCCCGTTTGAGCTCTCCCAGCAGTGCAGAAAGTTCCCCCCACCAAGCAAATTGCTCTGTGACCTTCTCCCACACAACCACACCGGGCCCTTTGCTCCACACCCTGGGAAAACTCAGAAAAGCTTCACAACCAGACTACGAGGTACTTGGAGCAGCGTTTGTCTCAGCCTGTTTCTGCGGCATCCGATTGCATCCTCTGGGCAGTGTTGCAATAAGAACAACAGGACTAGTTACACGCAGAGTAGGTACTAGAGCGTGCAGTGACCCGCAGCACGCCTCTCCTCTCCCCATACCTCCACCCTCCAGATGATGCCTCGGAGCGGGTAGGGATCTCACGCAAAAGCAACATACAGTTATGAAAGAGCTGACAACAAAAGAAAAACCCATCATCCCTTTAGCGTGAGCTAAAGAAATCATGTTTTCTAGCAGATGTCAGCAGCTGCTCCAGCATTTGGCATCACCACACCAACTCCAACTCAGTTTCAGGGTCAAATCCTCTTACTGCTGCAGCCGTTTGCAACCTGTTTCCCTCAGAACCCAAATCCTCTGCACTTCCCTTCCGACGGGCTCGTGCCCATCCTAAACATCATGACACTTCCCAGCTCCTTGGGCAGTTCAGTTCCACACAGGCTTTGTGCCACCCTCAGCAGAATAACCCAAGACCACCAGAACTGCAGCAACAGCTTTTCTTAAAGATCACTGATCTCTGTGGGAGTGCAGCATTTATCCTCCATGTAAACAAGCGACCAAAAAGACACCTTAGGCACCAGCCCCGATGCAAGGCCCTTCTGTACCAAGCAGTTAACGCTACATAACGCTTGGAGATAAGACAACAACCTTTAAAGAATCACTGAAGTTTACTCTTGGCCTAAATAGAACCTCCAGCCCAGAAGTCTCCCCGTGTTGGAAAAGAAAGCAGCAGTTATTTTTACAGTGATTCAGTCAGAGAGTAAACATTTACACCACGTCTACCAGATCTAACAACTAAATCTGTTTGAAAATTGCCATGTGGCAGAGCATGGGAACATACAAACCACACAAAACTCAACTTTGAACAGTGTCAAAAGGAAAACAAAAGTCTAATTGAAGAGTGAAGCTCTGTAAGATTACAGGAACACAAAGCACCCGCAGACTCAAGCTCTTATCGTTATCTTCCCCAAAGTGGTTTTGCTCCACCCTCCCGTACATTTGCTCTCTCCCACCACTTTCTTCAGAAGGAACGAGGTTAGGGGAGTTCAAGTCGACTTTCCCTCGATGTGAACCCAGACTTTTGTACTTTTAGATAAGGAAGACCTGCAGGTCTCCCTCTCCCATTCATTCTGGTGTTGATGGGTGGGACCGCTTTCAGCAAACACCAATGTGAAACAATATCTGGGAGATATCTGAAAAATCTTTACACAGCCTGGCTGACTTTCTTCAGGGGATTATTCCTAAATTGAGAGACGCACGGCTCTCCTCAGCTTGTCTGGACACCACAATTAATTCCTGCTTAGAAGCCTGCACAACAACATCCTCTCCAGCATCTGAGATGTTTCTCCTAGATCTTTGTCCCCTTGCTTTGTGCAACCCTAGCTCACCAACGCTGCGGCAGAGCTCACACGCTCATTGTCTAGAGCGCAGAGAGCTTCTCTTCCCAAGGACACTGATGGATTTCACCATTTCCTCTGGACTTACTTGCTCACCAATCTCGAAGCGTATCTTCAGGAGCAGCACAGTATTACAGACCGAATTCTGTAGCCTGAAACTCTCCCTCCACATGATACAGAGGGCTGGGAGGAAAATATGAAACCCATTTGTAACTCAGGAAATTCTATCCATAGAGGAAGAAAGGGAATGAAAAAAAAAAAGGCAAGTTTATTTCAAAACAGAAGATCTGGACCGTGCAGAAATGCACAGCAACAGCCTTATCTCATGCCATCCATGTGTTGTCCATACCACCTCGCACAGCGTGCTCCTTATTGAGCGAACACGCAGGATCCCCAGCAGACAAGTTAATTTTCTTGCTTGGGAAAGCCAGGATACTCACGGGTAACCAGCATCAGCCACGCGGTAGCAATTCCAAAGATGGAAATTCTGCCCGTGCTGTTTGAGTAACAGCACACCACTGAAATGGCATGTGTGAAACAGCAAGAGAGGACTTTGGCCTTTTGCCTTAGAGAACAAACACTCAGTAAGTGCAAAAAAGTCACAAGTGGACGCACCTAACAAGGAATCATTGCTGACAATCCTTCTCTCGATTTACAGACACAACGTGGTACATCCAACATCCCCCATCAGGCTTCTCCTCTGTATTCTCCAACAAATCCATCTTTTAAAACAGAAGACTAACAACCCACATGAAGCAGTATCCAAAACTTCGATGGGCTTTACTTTAAAATTAACAAAGAAAATAAACACGCGGCAATAGGGAACACGCCGGAGCTACAGCTCAGGGAACCAAACTGCTGCAGCTCCCGTCTGGGTGATTTATCATGGCCCTCAAAATTACTTTCAGTTCTCTCTGCTACACACCCAGCACCAAAAAACCCCTGAGTGCTGAGCAAGCAGCCCTGCCAACACCGGTGTGAAAGAAGTGCTGCTGTTCCTGTTCTGAGAGGGCAGCAAAAGCAGGTGTAGAGAGATAAAATGGAATGCCCCGTACAACACAGCATATAGTTTACACAAGTGGTCATTTGAAAAAAAAAATTTTATATATATATACACACACACACGATGTGAGAATTCAGAGAGGCCTCTCCAGCGCTGAACAATGACTGGAAGAGCTTCCCTCTCCGCGGCGTGACGTGCAGGGTGGTTATTTCAGGAGTGAACACAGCCAAGAGTTAAATTGAGGATAAACGGTCCTTTGAAGCAGAGTGACAAGTTGATAGCGTAACATCCAAGAGACAGACCACACAACTCTCTCAACACTGTCCAACACGGTAACTTTTGGATGACAAGAGACAGAAGAGCCCCAGGAAGAGAAACCCCTCCACGAACAGGTACCAACTACAGCCACCCACCACAACACCCTCCTGGGTACCACCAACCCTGGGCTGTGCTTGGAGGCTGAGTGACCCCAGAGGGACCAAAACCAGTGACCCAGGGAGGGGTCTGCAGCCTGGGGCGACGGGGTACACCAGAATGGGCCCAAAACACCAAAAACTTGGTGTTTCTATAAACCCACAGAGCTTTATAGACCAAGGGGGGTCTTAGGTGGGATTCATAATACTCTTTTATTTTAGAGCCTGCCTCAAACCTCAGCCTTCTCCTCACAAACTCCACCAGGGAAAGCGTTATTATTAATTATTCTCATGATCATTCAGAGGACCCTCAGCCACCGGGCCCTACTCGGGATACAAGGCCCCCCTACCCCCCGCCCCCTGGCCCCAGCAGGACCCCGGCCCGGGCTCTCCACCTCGCCAGGACCCCC
>VZZY01013583.1:119349-135084 GCA_013400335.1 Eurystomus gularis
GTCGCCGCCCCGCCGGTCAGGGGGCCCGGGCTGGCAGTGCCCCACGGGCGGGGGGGTCTGAGGGGATGTCACCTCCCCACGCCTGGGGGGGACCTGAGGGGATGTCACCTCCCCATGGCTGAGGGGCCTGGGGTCTGTCACCTCCCCATGGCTGAGGGGACCTGGGGGGATGTCACCTCCCCACGGCTGAGGAGACCTCAGAGGATGTCACTTCCCCATGGCTGACAGGCCTGGGATCTGTCACCTCCCCATAGCTGAGGGGACCTGGGATCTGTCACCTCCCCATGGCTGAGGAGGCCCCAAGGCTGCGCCAGGGTGTCCCAGGGGTCTGTCACTGCCCCACAACTGAGGGGGTACGGGGGGCTGTCACCACCTGGTGGCCACGGAGCCCGGGGGTCTGTCACCTCCCCATGGCCACAGGATTGCTGTGGGCTATCACTGCCCCATGGCTGAGAGGACCTGGGGAGGGTCTGTCACTGCCCCATGGCTGAGCAGGGCCAGGGGGGTCTGTGACTGCTGCACGGCTGAGGGATCTCAGTGGTCTGTCACCACCCCACAGCTGGGGGGTCCCAGGGGTCCATCACCACCCCACAGGCCTCCATGGCCTCCTCATGCCATCAGCCTCCAGCCGCCCACTATCCAACAGCAGCCAATGCCCGCTGCACCCAAGCACTTGATGCTTTCCCTTGGGATTTCACATATGACTCATTAAACATCTCCCACAGGGACCATCACATGTGCAACCAGCCCAGGACTGTGGGGACAACCCTGTTCCCCATCACCCTGGTGACAAAGCCTCCTGCCACACCATCTGGATGATTATGGACCAGGTTTCGTTGCCGTGAACGCTTTGTGCAAGAGCAGCAGTACCCTCCAGAGGGTGCAGTCTTGTCGTCAGAGATCCCAGCGCTCCGTCTGCGCTGTCCTGGTGCCAAAGATGCCTTCGCTGCCCCGCGCGTCCCCACACATGGTCGGCATCGGAGTCGCTCCCGGCTCTCCCTAAAGCAACCGGCGGAGATGAAGCCAAGCATCGCGGGGTCCGTGTAATTTCCAAAGCCGGTGAGCATCTGGAGAGAGCGGACGGTCTAGAGGGCATTCCAGTCATCAGTGGAAATCAGGAAATTATTCATAGCAGTGGCCCTGCCAACGACCGGGGGTAAATTTCTTTGATTTCCCATGCCTCGGTGTCCACATCTGTATAAGGGAAAGGGGGAATTCGTACATGAGAATAAACGCACTTGGAAAGCCGTGAAAACACTCTTTCAAGTCAGCCTGATGAAAACTTCATGTTCTGGAGCTCTCAGCTTCAAGGAGAGCAATCTGTTTCAGAGGCGAAGCTGTGTATTTTTCTTATTTAAACCTTCTAAATCTGCTGGAGCATTAAAAATATTTGGCATTTCCACAGCACATTTCATTCCCAGCTCCAAATGCGTTTTACAGACATTCATTAATTAAGCCTCGTAAAACCTTTGGGAGAAAGGGAAGCAGTACTTATTAATTTGCTATTTGTATTGCTGCAGCGCACGGAGACCCCAGCCAGGACCTCGGGGCCCTGTTATTTTAGACCCGACCTACGCAGAAGAGGAGATGTCAGCGCGCCGAGGCGTGGGGAGAGGCAGCGGATGGAAGTTAATGCCGTAAGTCATCGGCACAGCCTGCAGCAGTCCAGTCCGTCCCCAGCGTTTCACCACGATGCCCCTGCTGTAAGACAGAACTGCAGGAGCGAGCGTGGCTCCCACGCCAGCTCTCCCCCGCCTCTCTGGTTTGCATTTTGCTGCTGTTTGGGGGGTCCCGTCCTTCCTTACCAACCCCTCGTGCTTGTCCTGCTTCCTCGGACACCAGCTCTGCTTCATCCGATACCTTCCGCTTTCTCCTGGGGCTGCTCGAGCTTTGCAGCGCACCCCGCTCTTTAAAAGGCTTAAAATAAACCCTTTCCCTTTATTATTTTTAGGCCCATATAGATATTTTAACTGCGTTTATTTCAGCTCAATAAATTCACGGCAATAAAGTGGCCTTGCTGACGGCTGGCCCGGCCGGGCTGCCCGCTCGCTGCGGACCTCTCCGTCCCAGGTGTGTCGGCAAACGTTACACCTCTGCTTCCCCTGCAGGAAAAACCAGGCTGTGCCGCATGCTGTAAATGCCTTTCACATGTTCCCCAGATCCCAGTTAAATTGAACCCCAGAAGGTCTCTCAACGCATGAAAAATGCATTTAGAAGACGCTGGCAGGAAGATGTATTCCATAACTGCTCTGGTCACCAGGCGCGCTGACTTGCGTCCTGTGGAGAAGGAACCAAAAGGGGGTTATTTCTTGTTATTTCATACCGCTGATGGGATTTTATCTCTCGCAGCAAATCCAGGAACTTTTTCGTTGCCATTATTCTTTGATTTTATGAGCCATTTGATATTTATTTTTATTTCTATTCATTATTTGTTGAGTGCACTTAGCCCCTTCCCCAAGGAGCCTGCCTTATATCTAAGGTGATTTTTACGACCAGCGTTAGCACAGCATCTGAGCGACTCGCCCAACTTTAATATATTTATCCCGCGCACGCTGTATATCAAGGCAGTCCTGGGGTTCCTACTGTGGAGAGCGGCGGCCTGCCCATAAAATCACAAGCCTGGCTTAAAAAATAGAGCATAAACTCCAAGCTATTTACATTCCTCTTCTTTCTGATCTTCATTTTAAGCCATCGGGATGTATTTGAGTCATATTTTCACCTTTTTTTTTTTCCCCCCCTGCAAAACATGAGGTCTAGCAATGTACCTTTCACTGCACGCCAAGCTCTCGCAGATCCCACGACTCCCACAGCTGGGGCTTGAAAATCTGCGTCCAGCGCTGTGAAGCTAATGACAAAATCATGAGCTGGCAGCGCTGCCTTTTCCTCCAACCTCTCCGTTCCGTCCCACGAGCGCTCAGGAGCAGGAATTCCTCACAGCTCGCAATGCTGTCGGTCCACACGGCTGGTGTTGGGCGGAGGAGGTGGACAGCTGGCCTCAACAAGCCTTTTTTTTCCCCAGTTCTTGCTAGATTTTCCCCAGCACGAAAAAACCTCCCCGTTCCTTTATACGCTGTTGGTTTGGAGGAGTGTGCGGGTGACCTCCCTCATGCTCGCTCCGCGCAGCATCAGCGAGGAACGCAGCTCCGTCTCCTGCTCCCTTGTGTCTGGAAGGTGCCGTGGGCTTTTTCAGCGCCTGGGCTTCTGGCTGGTCTTATTCCCTCTCGATCTTTGCTAGTCCTTGTGTAATCCCAGCGAGCCTCGAGCGTGCAGGCTGGGGTGTGTCTGTGTCTGCTGGTGGAGCCGGAGGTCTCCATGTAAAGATGGGCAACGGCATCGCATGAGCTGGTCCTTTGCTCTCCCTTTTCTTTTGTCCCATTAGGACACCCCACCTGCATCTCCTCATGGTTGTGTTCACGCCTGGAGGTGTTTTAGCTCCCTGAGACATTATCAATCTCTCCTGGGAGGCCGCCTGTTGAATCCTGGGGTTGGTTTTGGGCCCCTCACTCCAAGAAGGACATTGAGGGGCTGGAGTGTGGCCAGAGAAGGGCAACGAAGCTGGGGAAGGGTCTAGAGCACAAGTCTGGAGAGGAGCAGCTGAGGGACCCGAGGGTGTTGAGCCTGGAGAAAAGGAGCCTCAGGGGAGACCTTCTGGTTCTCAACAACTCCCTGAAGGGAGGTTGGAGCCAGGTGGGGTTGGGCTCTTCTCCCAAGGAACAAGAGACAGGACAAGAGGAAATGGCCTCAAGTTGCACCAGGGGAGGTTGAGGTTGGACACGAGGAACAATTTCTTGGTGGGAAGGGCTGTGAAGGGCTGTGCCAGGCTGGGCAGGGCAGTGGTGGAGTCCCCATCCCTGGAGGGGTTTCCAAGCCGTGGAGATGTGGTGCTGAGGGCCATGGGTTAGTGGTGCCCTGGCAGTGCTGGGGGAACGCTTGGACTCCATGAGCTTAAAGGTCTCTTCCAACCAAAGCGATTCTATCTCACAAGTGGGAGGAGCAGGCGTGAGCGGGAAGCGAGAAGCAGAACCATGTGGGGTCTGGCTTGGGGGAAGGCTGAACACCTTCTTTTATGAACCTTGGGTTCCCTCCACACCCCAGCGAGGCAAGCTGACGCAGGCGGCACCCACGGGAGCCGGCTCCCACACCAGCTGCAAGCGTTGGCCGTTCCCAGCTCCGTTCAGCACCGGTGCGAGGCCACGATCCAGCCCTTGCACGTGCTGCAGCGTTCAGCACAACGTGTCATCCCCGTGAAATCAGCGGGAACGGCTCCGGCGCCTGAAGGCGAGCAGGTGCTGCGCCGCGCCGCCGCCTCGGCACTTCAGGGAGCCCGATTCCCATCCGCCCGGCCAAACCGCAACCATACATCCCTGCTTTTCCCTGCCCAGCTTGGCTGCGCTCCTCACCTGGCAAAAGAACACACGGCAGCGAAAATAAACACGGCGGGAAGCGAAAGCCCCTCACGGGCCCGGCGAGCGAGGTCTGCGTTCCAAGAAGTAATGAAGCCCAGGGAGTGGAAAATGCATGTCACTTGGCGGCGGGCTGAATGCGCGCAGACGCTCCGTGCCGGCTGCCCGGAGGGTGCTTCGCCTCCACACGGCATCGCCACGGCACAGCAGCTGCGCCAGGTCCGGCCAGCGGCACCGCGCTGAACTCTGACATTTGAAGACGGGGAATAATTTGGCTTCGTTAGCCTCCCCTTCCCCCTCTCCTTGCCGCCCCGAGCGGTCCCTCGAGCCGGGCTGGAATGTGCGTGGTAGGGACAGAACCAATCCCATTAGCATGAGGAGATTGTTTTTCGTTTGGTTTTTGTTTGTTGTTGAATCACCCACGGCTCCGCTTCTTTGGGGTAGGTCATAGGAAGGAGGACGGGGAGAGGAGACCCATGGATGGGTTTTCCCCGCGTGGCCATCCGCAGCACGGCGCTCCCTTGCCAGCCTGGCTGCTTGATTTTGGCAGCGCCATGAGGTTTCCATCTTTGAAGGCCACGTGAACTTTGCTGCTGGCTCCGGGATGGTGCCCGGTGCAGTTTCAAGGAAAACCTTTAAGGGCAAAGGCTCAGCTCCCACGCACAGGGTTGGGAAGGTGCTGCAAGCCAGCGGCAGTTGGAACAAGTGTCCAGCTCCCCACCCCGCATCCTCATCCTTGCTCCATCTCTGGATAGAGACATGCCTCCGTTGGGGTTAAAGCTGGATTTACAACTCCGTGTGTTGGTCAGGACAGCCCCGGGTTGCAGCCATGTGCTAGCAGGAGCTGGGCCAGGACAGCAAGAGGCAGCTGGAGCAGTTAGAAAATATCCTTTCCCCAGCTGAGATAGGAGCCCAGGCTCTTTTTCCGTCATCTTCAAAAGCCCTGCTCTGGCAGGACCCAAAACTGCCGTTTCACCCTGATGGAGCTTTCTCATGAAAGACCCTTGTTCTTCCAACACGAGACAAGGATCACAAACATCCCTCCGGCTGCTTTGCATCCAGCAGCATCCCTCTGGGATGCAAGTGGGAAGGGGAGCGACGGATGCAGACCCGTATGAACCACCATGTCCACTCTGAATCGTGAGAATCAGTCACAAATCATGAAATCATGGGGGCTGGCACGTGTGGACTTCTCCAAGTCCTTCCCCATCCTGCTGTTCCAGTCCTGGGCTTTCTGCAGCATCCCTGCACCAGGGACCACAAGGCTCTTCCCAAGCAGAGACATCCTGGCACTGGGCACCGGACAGTGGGACAAGGAGCTGCGAGTGCTGCCGAAGCCATGCTCGGCACAGGAGAGCGTGGTGAGAAATCGGGGCAACGACACCCTGTTGGCAGCAGACAGCAAGAGGGGAGGGAAATCCGTGCACAAATGCATTCGCCGCGTGGCCGGCTCCTCAGCTGGAGTGTGCGAGCGGCGGTGGAGCCCGGCCGGCTCCCGCAGCTGAGATTCGCAGGGCAGGAGAAAGGAGGGGACATTCTCTGGAGGTGAGAACAGCAGCCACAGAGAGAGCGGCCCAGGGAGGGGGCTGCTGGCCCCAGTCACAGGCAGTGAGACCCCCACAACCCTCAGCACCCGCCGCCAGCATGGAGGTTGAGTGACAGCATCTCACAAGATAGAATCATAGAATCGTTTGGGCTGGAAGAGACCTTTAAGCTCATGGAGTCCAACTGTTCCCCCAGCACTGCCAGGGCACCACTAACCCATGGCCCCCAGCACCACATCTCCATGGCTTGGAAACCCCTCCAGGGATGGGGACTCCACCACTGCCCTGCCCAGCCTGGCACAGCCCTTCACAGCCCTTGCCAGCAAGAAATTGTTCCTCGTGTCCAACCTCAACCTCCCCTGGTGCAACTTGAGGCCATTTCCTCTTGTCCTGTCACTTGTTCCTTGGGAGAAGAGCCCGACCCCACCTGGCTCCAACCTCCTCAGGGAGTTGTTGAGAACCAGAAGGTCTCCCCTGAGGCTCCTTTTCTCCAGGCTCAACACCCTCAGGTCCCTCAGCTGCTCCTCACCACACTTGTGCTCTGGACCCTTCCCCAGCTTCGTTGCCCTTCTCTGGCCACACTCCAGCCCCTCAAAGTCCTTCTTGGGGTGAGGGCCCCAAAACCAAATGCTGAGATGCTGCAGGGGCCCATGGCAGAGGTGTGGGGGGCAGCTTTCTGGCTTCTCTCCCACTTTTTGAGGCCATTTCTCACCCCACCATGGTTAACGGTCCCCACCTACCAGTCTGTGATTTCTTGCTGACCCATGGCTGGACGTGCAGGAGGTGAGCGTGGCTGCACAGACGTTCACCACGAGGACATGACCCACCACAGGCTTATGGTCCTCCATGCTCTCACCACTGGCCATGGGCTGGACCGTGCGATTCTGCCATGGCTGGCTTGCCCATTGCTGATGGGGCCACACACCGTGAATTTTGCTTCTCCCATTGAAAAAATAAAAGAGGGAGCAAGAAGGAAAAGGCGTCGGACGGAAAACCCCCTGGCTGCCTGCTGCGGGGAGTGGAACCAGCTAATTTCATGCGTCTCCTTCTTGTTAGAGTGGGGTCCCTCCTCACCTGCTCCTGGGCACGGTTTCCTGCACCCTGAGCCAGCAAGAAGGAATCTGACTCCAGTTTAAAGGCGAGGAGCTTGTCCACGGTTCATAGCCCGGCTCCCATCCCAGGAGGGGACCTGCTCGGAGCCGCTGCCCGCTGCGGGCAGGGTTTACCAGCTGTCTGCACCCATCTTGTGCCTCGCCAGCCTCCCTCTGCGCCAGCCTGTGGGGGGACATGCAGAGAGCCCAGTGCTGGGGGTCTCACCCCTGAGCAGCACCTTCCCACGGCTTCCCTGTTTGCTCCTGCTTGCACCCAACCATCACTGCAGGAGGTCTGGGGGCCAGGAGCTACCAGCACCTTGCCCAGCTCAGAACGGGGCTCAGTGCTGATGTCCTGGGCTACATATGGAAAATGCCAGAGAAAGACCCTCCCGACATCCCATCCAGGGGACACTCGGTGGCTTGGCCCTGGCCGGGAGGCTCTTACCTCTGGGTCATCAGCTTGAGTCTTCCTGAAAAGCTGCTCAGCGCTGGGCTCCCATCTCCCAGCTCTTCCCTCTTGTCCCACCAGCCCCCGACACCCACCCTGGGACCCCGAGGCACCCGGCTGCCTGCTGAGGACGTGGTGCAAGCCCCAGATCCCATCACCTGGGCACCACGGCCATGGCACACACTCAGCCGCCCTCGCTGGCCCCAGGGCTGCTTGGAGCATCCTCCACACGGCTCCCTGCAGTGACAGAAAACCTCATCCCTGTGCCCTCCCTTAGCGAGCAGAGCCCAGGCGCAGAGCCCAGCATCCCCCAGCACTGCTGCGCTGCCTGGGGGGGACATCGCACCCCCAGTTTAGGGGCAGGCAGGGGCCCTGCTCCAGCAGCAGAGGCTGCGGGCAGGCGGAGGACCAGGCTCTGCATCCCCCTTGGAGTCCCTTCTTGGCTGCGACTCGTGTCAAGCACCCCAGCATCCATCGGCAGCACCTCCTCATCCATGGCTCCGCGTCCCAGAGAAAACAAGCGGCTGAGGCCAGCTCCAGCTCCTCGGGGGCCCCGTGCTGCTGCTGGCTCCGAGGATGGGACCCCGCTGAGCTACTGAAGTGCTAAAAACGAGCCTCCAGGCCCTTGCGTGAGCTTTTGTGTCATGCTTGGCATGGGGAGAGCTCGGCTGTGGCGTGGACGCGGGCACCATGCCAGGAAAAACACACGCCGTGGGGGAAAGGTGGGTCCCAGCCCTCGAGCCTGGGCGGCCACAGCGTGTTGTGCTGACATGTTGCATGGCCCGATTTACACTTTCCCTCCTCAAAATGGGCTCCCTGGGTGTCGGTGGGCGACTTTCAGTGAGAAGAGCTCTTGTTCCCCAGCCCTTCTTTCTACGCACCCATGAGCACATGGACACAGCTCTCCCCACTGCCGTGTCTCAGCCTCCTCCTCTTCACCGCTGATGGGTGGACTTGTTGGGGTGCACGGTGCCCTGCCCACCCACGGAAGAGCTTCCCAGGGAACGCAGCATCACTTTGGATGCTTGATCTGCGGAATCCACCAGCCCCGCAGCTGGCAGCAGAGAGGAGCATCGCTCCATGTCCACGCAAAACAGCCCCGGGAGGGGATTTCTCTCTGGTTTACCAGAGGTTTCATCCTGGCTCAGCTTGCAGAGATGCGGAGGTGAGCTGGGAACAGCCCTGCACCCTCCCACCAGCCCTGCGCGGGGGCTCAGAGCTGCTCCCCAGCTGGCAACGAGCACCCCATGGAGCCACCGACTCACCCGCTTCTGGTACAAACCTTTTATTTCCCCTCCACCCGCGCTGCCCAGCTTGGGGCTGGGTTTGCCCTTTGGAAGCGATGCTGGGGGGGTGCTCCATGGCCACCCTCTCCCCCAAGCTTGCGGCCCAGCCTGGTTGCACCTCGGGGGACGGGAAGAGCCACCGTGGCCAGGACAACACCACAGACTCCACCGAGCTTCACACTGAGCCGAGCGGCCAAAAAGCGACAATGAAAAGTGTACCCCAAAAACAGACACGAGACCCTCCCGCCTCCCCCCCCCAACCCGGCTCCCCAAACCCAGATATGTTGCACGGGGGAAAGTGATATGGAGCAGCACAAAACCAGCAGGGATGGGGACAAGAGCCCCCCGCCCCACCACGCCATGGCCCCCCCAAGACCGCTCAGTGCCAGGGAGCGGCCGGCACATGGAGAGAGCCTAAAAACCCAGGGGTGGGGAGTCGCAGGTAATAAGTTAATCTGTACAGACGTGTTAGGTGGATGCGGGGATGGCGGGGACCGCCGCCAAGCCTTCCCTCCCGAGCGTGGGGAGGGCCCCGTGGGGTGCTGGGGGGAGAGGAACCACATGCCGGTGCAAATCAAACCACGAAACAACGCACAAAGTCAAGTGATGGAGAGCGATGGGGAGATGCCTTGGCTCACACCGAGCTCGGCTGCGGCAGCAGAGCCCTGCAGAGCTGGGGGAGGGATGAGACCCCTCCACACCGAGGGGCTGTGCTGGGGTGAGCTGAGGGGGTCCCCGCTTGGCTGGGTGACCCCAGGGCTGGCCTCCTGCTCCCCGGGCAGTGCTGTGAGCCCAGGGACCTGGAGGCTGGCTGCTCCTAGATCCTGCCATCAGCTACTGCCCCTTGGGCTGAGCCACTCCTGGCATCGGGCAGAGATGCTGAGCCCAGGACGGAGGCATCCCGGCAGCTCCCACCTCCTGCCCAAGCTCAGACACACCACAGCAGTACAAGGCAGGAAAATGCCGCCTCATCCCCTGCTTGGTCCCACCAGCAAGCCGATGGCATCGGGGCCAGCTGCCCCAGAGGCATCATGGAGCAGGGAGGGGAAGGAGCCATCCCAGGGCCCCTCCACAGCTCCAGGAAGGGGCTGGCTGGGTCCCCGCGTGGGCACAGAGGCGGCAAGATCCGCTCCTCTCTCCGGCTGCCAACGCCAAATCCATTCGCCACGTTTCGGCTCCCCAAGGCAAGCGGCTCCGGCCGTCGGAAGGGAGTTCCCAGGGCCGGAGACGGCGCCTTGGAGGCTCAGCCCAAGGTGGGAGGCCGGGGATGTGCCGAGCCAAAGCCCAGATCGCTGCAGACGCTCTCCATCCCCCACCGCAGCCGGCTCCCTCCTGCCCAGCGCTGGACCCATGCCTGGAGGGCTGCGGGGCCCCGGGGGGTCTGGTCAGGAGGAGACAAACCAAGGATGGGCTCCCCCCGACCTCCCCACTCTGGCAGCTCTTCTCTTGGCTCTTGAGCACTGGAAACCAGAATCCCAGCGAACAGCACATCTAAGGAGGAGGCAAAGCTGCTGCCCAGCTCCTGGGAGCCTCCTCCGCAGTGGCCACCCCTGCAGAGGAGAGCAGGACCGAAGCAGGTCGTACCCCAGGTCCCCCCATGCCAGAGCCAGAGATGCTCCTCCAGGAGCTGGGGACATGGGCCAGTGGAGAGGGACTGGAGACAATGCCATAGGGACAGTGACAGGGAGGTGACGTGGAGGTGATGGGAAGGGATGGGAGAGCTACAGGATGGTCTTGTTCAGGTCGACTTTGAGGGGCAGCGGCCCCGCGTCCTCGCCGCCGTGCGAGGGGCACAGCGTGACAGCGATGACGGGCGGCAGGGGGAAGGTGCCAGGGCCATCCAAGTCCTCCAGATACTCCTTGTCCCCGTTGATGCTCAGAGGCTGGAAGAGAGGCAGAGGGGACCATGCAGCCCTGGAGCAGGGGACAAGACCCCCCCTGTCCCCAGACTGGGGCTGGCTGGGGACATGCTGCACAGCACAGACACGCCAGCAAGCCCAACACGGTGGCCGGGGACCACAAACACCGTACGGCCACATCTCAGCCCCTCAAGGCCCACCCAGCCATGACGGGGTGACCCAGGGTGTTGGGGACCCCCGTAGGACCCTCCCCGGGCTGCGCTGAGCACCGCTCACCCCATACCTGGGTCTTGACGTGCTGCTCGGGGGCAGTCACCAAACTGGCACAGCTCAGCCACAGCATCACCATGATGGAGAGGAAGAGGCAGGCGGCCAGGATCCAGCGAGGAAGGCCCGAGCGCCTGTAACACCCCACCACCCCCCGCCAAAGAAAAGGGACGAGTTTATGGCAGGGCACGGGCTGGGAGTTGGGGTGGGGGGAGAGCATCTGCTCCGGTGTGTCCGGGTCCCCCGCGCAGCCCCGCGGCACCTACTTGGACATGCAGCCGAGGAAGTCGTGCTCCGGCTGCGGGGGGTCCGGGTGCTGCACCTTGGCTTTGCCCCGCGGCTCCTTCCCGGGGGGCTTCTCTCCCTTCGCCCGGGGGCCTGGCAGGGGAGAGGTGATGCTGAGCCCGGGCACCCACTATGGGCATGTCTGCCCTGCTCCCCATCCCCTTCCCAGCACACGGGCGGGTGCAGGGGTGCCAGGGGGTCCCTTCTCCCCCCGGGGACCTGCTGGGTGGGCACAGAGGATCCTGGCAGCTTCTTGGAGTGGGTCCCAAGTCCAGACTCACCCCCTCTGGGTGGGTGTGGGGTGTGGGAAGCTAATCAGACCCGAGAAGCGGGTGATTTGTTCAGCTCTGGAGAAATCAGATGAGAGCCAGGACGGCTCGGAGGCTCCCAGCCCATCCCCACCAGCAGCCTGGACCCCCCTGCACCTGTGTGGGGCTGGGGGACACGGGGGCTGGGCCCCGGTCCCGGCCGCGCCGGCTGGGTCTCCGGTGCCTCAGGTACTGGATACTCCATCTCGGGCTGGGACTGGCAGGAAAGAGGGAGAAAGCGGTGAGTGAAGGGGTCCTCACCCCACTTGGACCCAGCAGAGAAGGGATGCAGGACACCCCCACCTGAAACACCACGACTTTGCCATCATCTGCCTGCAGGTAGAAGGTCCAGGTAGAGGAGATGAAGCTCTGGGCAGAGCTGACAATGTCATTGCAGAAGGTGGAGACCAAATCAAACATGGAGAACGACGGTGCCTTCAGCTCCAGGTTCTGCAGAGGAGCAGGGACATCATCTCACCACGGTCCCTACATCACCCACCCTGACAGACAGTGTCCCACCCTGAGGACATGGCCAGGTTGAGGTGGGCGCTCAGATCGAGAGGTCAGTTGGCTTCTGGAACAGGCTGCCCAAGGAGGTTGTGGAGTCTCCTTCGCTGGAGACTTTCAAGACCCATCTGGATGCATTCCTGGGTGACCGTCCCTAGCTGAACATGCTTTGGCAGGGGGGTTGGACTAGATGATCTCAAGAGGTCCCTTCCAACCCCTATCGTGCTATGATTCTGTGATCCTCCCAGGGATGGGGATATACAGGACCTGTGGTCCAGCCCTAGGAGGATCACCAAGCCCAAGGCTGTGGTCCCCAGAGGCCATCACCCATCCCCAGGGCCATCACCCAACCCCAAAGGCCATCACCCAGCCCCAGGGGCCATCATCCAACCCCAAGGGCCATCACCCAGCCCCAGGAGCCATCACCCAACCCCAAGGGCCATCACCCAGCCCCTCGGCAGCCCTCCGAGCTCACACCAGCTCTTGAAACAATAGGAGTGAGCGGCTGAGATGCCGAGGGCGTTTCTCTCCTGGCAGCCTCTCCGTGCCCTGGATTCTTGGCCGTCGCGGCGGTTTGTTATTTTTAAAGCATCCCTGCTGGAATCCGCTTGGCTGCTCCCTGCCACTGGCTTCGAACATTTTCCGACAGCCCCTTGCACGGTCAAACCAGCAAACAGGAAATAAATAGGTCAGATTCTGTATCTAATTATTATGCTAAATCTGCTTTGCCTGCTTGTCTGGGAACCCGAAGGAAAAATGCTTTGGGTGGGCGAAGGGGGTGACAGACCCCCCCCCCCCCCCCCCCCCCCCGCCCCCCCCCCCCCCCCCCCGTCAGCCGGCCGCTCCCCGATGCTCCTCCCTGACCTCGGGGAGAGGCTGGGAAATGGGATCAGACACTGGGAAGGTCTTTAAAACTGGCTCCAAAGCCGTTTTTCGAAGGAGCCGCAGCTTTCTACTGCACAAATCCATCTTCATCTGCACGCGTGCAAAGCCAAAAGCCTCTACCTTGGGCCAACGTCTAATTTAATTAATTGGGCAAAAGCTGAATTAATTAAATGTAGGAGGAAAAAGCGCTGCTAATTGCTGGGAAGGATAACAGATCAAAACCGGGGGAATCTGCAACGATCACTGGTCAGAACCTCTCGCCCTGGGAATTCAGCGTAGTCGCCCTGCCTGGCCCAAATCCGCGGCAGCGTGAGACGAGCCCCATTAATCGGCTTTTTAAGCTTTAGGTGAAGCTGCGTGACAGGCGGGCGGCAGCTCGTGTCTCCCCAGCACCCCCAGAGCACCCGTCTGTGGCGTGATGTAAAATAAAGTTGGAGGGATGGAGGGAGGGATGGCATGAGGGAGAGAGGGAAGGAGGGAGGGATGGAGGAGGGATGGATAGAGGGGTGGATGGTCTGCACGTGTGGGGTGTTACAGCCTCCACCCCAGGGAGAGCAGGGACTGGGCTGAGCTCCTGCAGCAGGAAAGGTCCTTCCTAAAGCAGGACCCAAGGGCCAAGCCACCACATCCCCGCCATGGGCTCCTGGGCAGGGGGTGGCCGGTGGGCTCAGCAGGGTCTCCATTGGCGTTGCCTGCTCTGCCCCGCAGTGGGACGAACTTTGGTCCCTGCCATGCCCAGGGTGACCGAGAAACCCCATGTCCCCTCCCTAGGGGTCAGGTGAGGGCCAAGGTGGCTGAAGAAGCCACCCTGAGGGCAGCCCCATGGCTCCAGGCTCCTGACAGAGACAAACGCCTTCCCCAGCCGGTCCCCAGCAGTCCCACAGGATGACAGCACAGAGACGGAGCAGCCGGGGAGCCCCCGGGGGGGCACATCCAGCCCCTGCCACCTTCTGCCTTTGGGGAAGGAGCCAGATGCAGGGACAGGGCAGAGCCATGGATGGTGGCACCGGGGACAGGCTTGGGGGGGTTAAGCAGGGAAATGCGGGCTCCCCACCTCTGCAGCCCCTCACCTTCTCCTTCCTGCTCTCCACCTCGGGCAGCTGCTTGCGGCACCCGGTCACGCAGCCAAACTGCTCCTCTGCGTTGCTGTAGGCTTCGGCACATGCTGAGAGGCAGGAGAGGTGGGGGTCAGGGACAGGACCCCCCTGCCCTGCCCGATTAACACCCAGTGGGTGTAAATCAGCACCCCGCTTGGTTCACAGCAGGGTCTGGATGCGGCCCTGGGACACAGCGTGGGGCTGAGCAGGATGCTCGGGAGGGTGGAAGGCATTGCGGCGGTGCCAGCAGCATGTGGGGGACCCCCCCAGGATGGTGTCTGGGGGGCGGGGGCTGCTCGGTGGCCAGCTCCTCACCTGCTTCACACTCAGCTCTGGTTGTGTTCAGCTCGGCGCTCGCATCCACGAAGTGACAGATGGAGAACAGCCGGCAGCCCCGGTAACAGGCGTTGAGAACAGCATCCTGCAGCGAGGAGGAGGAGGAGAGCGTGGAGCTGGCACCGAGCTCAGCCCAGTGGCTTGGCTGGACCCCCCCAACACCCAGCTGGGGGGCACTGGGCACCGCTGCCCTCCTGCTGGACCACGGCTGGGGCTGGCACCCCGATGCCACGGCAATGGCATCCTCAGGGGAGGGAGAGCTGCCGTCACACCCCCCCGGTTCGCAGCCAGTGGTGGGGGTTTGGATGTGGCCTTGTCACCACGGAGGATGTGGAAGGTCCCCCCATCTCTCTCGGGGCGCTTGGCACTGGCCGGGCCCCAGCATGGGCTGGCAGGAGGTGGGGGCTGCAGTGGGAGGGGTGTGAATGGGGAGAGTGGCTGCACTGGGGGGGCTGGGAACACACTGGGAGGGTGCAGGGGGGTGCTGAGCCCACGCGGGGGTCACTGTGAGCATCTGCGGGGGGTGCGTATGCCCCTGGGGAGCACAGCCAGGGCTGGGTGCTGGCAGAGAGGCAGCTCCAGCCCGGATGGGAAAACAATTCCAATTCCATCGCCACCCCTGGCTCCTGCCAAGGCGCTGGCCTAGATACGGCCCTGCCACCGCGGGGGCTCGGCAACAGGCCCGGGTGCCACCGGGAGGCCCCTGGCACGGCACGGCTATGGCAGCTCCAATCTGGGCCTTTCCGTGATGCTCCGGGTCCATCTCGATCCCCACTGCCCCGGCTCTCCTCGGTCCCGCTGGCCCTGTGCCACCGTGGCCGGGGACGGCTCTGCCACGCTGCCGGTGGTGGGGAGCAGCGGGGGGGCAGGCGCCCACTTTGTCCCCACCAAGGCCTCGCCAGCAGCACGCCCAACCCGGGCCAGTGCCACCACCGAGGGCACCCCAAAGCTGGCACGGGTGAGACCCCGGGGGCACCTCCCCACTAGGATGAGTGGAACCACCGTGGGCACCCCAAACTGGGGTGGATGCCTCAGCAGGGGAGCCCCAAAGCTGTGGTGGAAGAGACACCCCGGTTCCCCCCGTGGTGTGGGGTCCTCGCCTGGTGTGGGGCTGTGCGGCGGTGCCCATGCAGGGTGAGCTGGTGCCCACAACGCTCCCAGTGCCCCCAGTACTCCCAGTGCTCCCAATGCTCCCAGTGCTCCCAGTGCTACTGATACTCCCAGTGCCCCTGCTCCCCACGATGCTCCCTGTACCCCGATGCTCCCACTTTTCCTCAACACTCCCGGTCCTCCCATCACGATGCTCCGGTTCCCCCGATGCTCCCCATGCTCTCGGTACCCCCGCTGCTCCCCAGGCTGCCGGTACCCCCGATGCTCCCCATTCTGCCGGTACCCCCGATGCTCCCCAGGCTGCCG
>VZZY01013583.1:163094-223224 GCA_013400335.1 Eurystomus gularis
GTACCTCCCTCCCCTCGGTAACCGTTGTGGGGACCCCAGTGTGCCCCCCCGCAGTGGGTGACTGGGGGACCCAAGATCCCACTGCCCCCCCCAGGTAGACGGGGAAGGGGGCGGGGGGGCAGCTCTCGGTGTCCCTCCCGGTACGTGCTTGGAAGCCACCATCAGTCCCCGGTAAGTGGTTGGGGGGATGGAGGGACGCCGATGGCCCCCCCCCCCCATCCCCTGGTGGGCGGGGGAGGGGGGGCGGCCCCCCCGGGAACGGGACGCGGGTTTCCAGGGCCCCGGGGGGGGCCGGGGCCACGCTGGNCACGCTGGGGACGTGTGGTGGGGAGGGTGGGGGTGGGGGGGTCCACCCCCGGTGCTGGCATCTTGGGTTGGTGGAGATAGTGGTGGTGGCGATGATGGTGTGGGGGTCCCTTCCTCACTGCCCCCCTCCCCGGGGTACCCGGGTGTCTGTGTGTCCGTGTCCCCAGCCCGGTGCTCGGCTCCCGGGGGGGTGGCAGGTTCAGGCTGGGGCTGTAATTTGAAATTTCCAGATTGTCTTTTCCGAGATATTTCCTTGAAATGCATCCAGAGAGTTTATTAGTCATGTAAATAAAGAATAATGGCAACACTTGGCAGCTGGCGTTAGGATGGACCGGGGAGGGATTAAAAACTGGCCTTTTCACTGTAATTTCTTTTTTTTTTTCTTTCCGCCTCTGATCCTGCGAAGAGCATTTCAGTCTCCTCACCTTGCCAGGGAGCTGGGGGAAGCTGGGAACCTCACCCGGTTGTCATTAGGAGCATCCGGCCTGCCAGCTTCTGTAGGATAAACCATATGTTGTCACAACACTATTTTTAATGTAGGGTGTTGGTTACATCACATCACCGAATTGGGCAATTTCTGTATGAGGACGAATGTAATTACTGTACCAGGGTTTATCAACTTGTATTTTAATGAGTGTTTATCAGCATTATGAGAAGTCAGTAGCACTAAGTGCCTTGGATACAGTGACTTAGTAGCTTTTTTTTTCCTGAACAAGAAAGGGAAAAAAAAAAATCCAAAGAAATTATTTTCTATATATTAGAACAGCCTTTTCTTTTGGGGGAGGGAGAGTAGGAAGACTACAGGCAGCTGTGTTAAATATTTTGGGAAGCTATTCTGAGTCTGTGTCACACATGAATAGTGGTGTTTATTTTCTAAATGAAGTCTGGTCTCTAGATTGTTTGGTGGCCAACGGCCACTAATGAACTTTGCTTCCTTCACCGCCACCCAAAAGAGAAATAGTCAAAGGCTACTGGTGATTAAATGGGCAGGAAAGGATAAGGGCAGAAGAGCTCGCTTGTTTGTACAGTGAATAACGCAACAATTAGTGGGCTATTAAACACATATGCTCATTCTGCATTTGTTCTATAAACAGTTTCTCCAGCTTGTTGAACGTCTCTGCTTCCTCTGAAGCGCTCGGCCATGGCGATGCCAAGAAGCGACTTTATAACACACCTTCGGAGCGTGTGTTTGTCCGGTCGAGGCTCTGATTTAATTTTGGTCTGCAGTAGGTAAATGGAAAAAATTTGCTCAGGCTCCTTCTGCTCGGTTTGGTTTTAAATGTGGTATAACTGACGACAGCGTTGTGTAATATGTGTAATGGCTTGGAATCCAACACTGCTGTTTGTGTTACCTGAAGTCCAGCAGCGCGTGTGCAGTCTGACCTGTTTTATGCACCGGGATCGCACGTCGGTGCGATTTCTGCAACAAGGCTCTGTCTCTTTGCCAGAACGGGCAGAGTAATGTCTTCGGTTGCTTGCTTGAGTTTGTTCTTGGGCTAATAATAATGTATTGGGATTACATAATCCAAAAATGATCACCCAGCTGGGCGAGCTGCCATTTGTTTTTAGTGTCCCTTGTGCCAGAGCAGTTGCGTTCTTGGTGTGGAGCTGCATCATGTGTGGATCAGGCAGCACGACTCTGGAGAAACACAGATTTGTCTTCTTGAGTCTCTCCCGCTTGGATCTCTGCTAAATTATCTGTGGTCTGGTGAAGAAAATGGTTGCGGGTCCCCATATTGATGCCCAGCTCTGTGTTTCAGCAGGTTGTTTCTATATCGTGTATGAAGGACGTGGAGCTGCTGCTGAAGGGTTCTAGATCTGTTCCCAGCTCCTTAAAAGGACTTTTCTCTCCAGTAGCAGGGGTTACACTCACCTGACATAAATACTGTTCTTAAAAATAACACCAGCTTCATAGGGGACACTTTAAGATGTCTCCCGTCTGCTCCTTGTGAAACCTGCTGCCCCCGAAACTGCTTCCCCATGGTTGTGAAACCGCGAGCGCTGCCTGCTGAGCCCCGCAGCTGAAGGCTGAGTGGTGGAAAACGTGTCCCCAGTCAGTTCGTCCACTGAAGAAATGGAGCTGCTCTGGTGCCTTAGCCTAAAACAACTCTTGGTTTTCCAAGGAATGTGATTCTCTCTTAGCCTGAAGTTCTCGCCGTTCCCTTTGGGGGTGTACAGGCTCTGGTTTAGGCCCTGCCACCCACCAAGAAAAAGCAGGTTATGACGTTTCCCCATCTCTTCTGGTGTGCCTCCAGCTTTCTTGCTGCCTGTGTCGAGGTTCAAGGGAACTCCTTATGCCCCTGCCTTGTTTTCTTCTTTCTTTCTTTATCCTCAACCCTGTCTGATGGCAGGATGTTGTGTCTATCCTTGCCCGATGAGCCTCGATATGTCTCCATCCATGGTATTCATCCTTGTGCTTTTCACACCCTTCTTTTTATAGCATTAATTTTTGAGTAAGTAGAGATCTCAATGCTCGATTTTAAACGCAACGGGGCAGACCCGAGTGTCGCTCAGCAGCGAGGGCATCTCCTTGGGCTGTTGCGCTGTAGGTACTGATGGCACGTGAACAGTGTTGGGGCTGTTCCTGTAACGCTTACCTGGGAATTTCCCGACTTTCATGTATTTATTTAAAAACTTTGTGGCTTGAGGAGCGGTACTAGTGAGCCTGTGTGATGGATTGTCTCCTGATTACGAAGGACCGGGCAGCAGTTGCACACCTTTATTATCTGGAGCTTGGCTTGACCATGGCTGGAGGAGACCAGGCTCAACTCTGCTGCTGGCCCTAGTCCTGGCTTACCCAGCAGCCCTTTGACTTTAGGAGGATGTAAAGAGGGTTGCAGCATCCGTGCTTCAGTCCACGTGCGATGCAGCGGCTGCTCCTACACCTCCTACTCCCGTTGTACCTCTCTGCCACTGCTACACCGAGTATCTTGACCTGAAGCCACAGGTTGATTCACTGGTGAACCTTGGCAGATGCACAAATATTTATTAGGGGCTAAGCTGAGATAACCAAAGCACATTGCAGAGCACGAGCTGAGCTGAATTTGGGAACCCTGGTCCAACAGACGTGGCTTCCCAAGTCACCTTCCCCCCTGCATTCAGCGCTCTTCTTAAACTGACCATGGCAGAAGTTATTTCTCAAGGGTTCCGGTTAAACCAACCCCTCGTAGTCACTGTTTATTGAAAGAACTTTTCTAGGCTTTGCTTTTCGAGCAGGTTGTTACAGATGCCTTCATCTTGCTGCGTTTAAAGCACGAAATACAAAATGAAGGCTCCTGCTGTCATCACAGGGTCTTTAGGGTAATGCGTATTCATGCTGACTTGGGAATTGAAAGCTGCTTGCAGGTGTCAGGAGGAGAAGAACAATCCGGCTTTCGAATCAAAATTCATTGAATTATCTTAAAGCCTTTTGCATCATTCCTCCTTTCCTGTAACCTGTTTTTTCCTGTCCCATTAATTCCCTGATGCTGTAGTCCGTCAAAATTGAAGCTATTACGACATCGGGAACATGAGTCGGTGACATGGCTGAATGAATCAGAGGGGGCTGGCTGGAAGGAAGCGCGTTTTACACGTACATCTCCTCGCAATCAGCAGAAACGGAGCAGGATATGCGCAACGCGCTGAGCTGCTCAACTCCTGCTACATGTTCTTCATGTTGACCCGAGCGTGGCACCTCCCATTTGAAGGAAGGGGACAAAAGAGACGTTGAATGTCGTGCGTGAGGAATGGTTTGGCCTGTGGCAGTTTCCTTTCAATTATTTAGGGAAGCTTTTTCTCTCAACCATATACCATTTGGATCTGCTCAAATTATAGATTCATCTCTATAGTTTTCAAATTGCACGGGGAAGAATTGTCTGTAATTTACATCTAAAGTGACGTACAGTTGCTATGGGATTCGGTGGCAAATTATAAACCCATTATGCTTTTTTTTCTTTATACTGGTGGTAGCAGACTACAGAAGTGGGTCTAATTGATGACGTGCCAAGGGAAAGCAGAAAGTTTGTGACAGAATCCTTGTGACCGACAGTGCCTTTTTTCTTTGAAACGTGATCTGCTTTTTATCAGCAAATCATTTTTTATCATTTTTATCAGCAATCACACGACACCATTAATCAGAGAAGTTGAATTTGGGCATTAATAACATTTTGCTCTAGCAATGCTGAGGGAAGCAAGCTTGAAGATTAACCCCTTAGATTATTTTTATGAGGCCTGGGTGGTTGGTTTTTTTAAGATATGTAAGTGAAGTGTTCTGGCACTCGTATCAGTGGCTCCAGCGGCTGGATCCCGGCGATTGTATTCATTACCCACCTCGCTCTTTTTCAGCATATTATTCTACAAGAAAGCTGCAGAGGGACTTTTCACGAGGGCTTATACTGATAGGGGAAGGGGCAATGGCTTCAAACCAGGGGGGAGGGGAGATTCAGATTTGAAGTTAGGAAGAAGTTCTTCATTCTGAGGGTGGTGAGACACTGGTGCAGGTTGTCTAGGGAAGTTTTGGATGCTCCATCCCTGGATGTGTTCAAGACCAAGTTGGATGAGGCTTTGAGCAACCAGGTCTAGGGGGAGGTGCCCCTGTCAGTGGCAAGGGGTTGGAACTGAGTGATCTTTAACATCCTTTCCAACCCAAACCACTCTATGATTCTATAGCTGGTTTCTTATTCCCTTTAAACAGCAGCAAAAGGAGAAATGAAAGTATTGTTGCATTTTCTTACTTCTCTGAAGCATATCTAACTACATGTGGCCTGCAGCCGAGTGTTCTCAGAGTGGTCCATCTCCCAATGACCCTGTACCTGGCCAACATGTCCTGCCTTGGGTGGCTCCCAGTCAACTCGCAGGTGATCCTCCAGCTTCAGGGGTTCTTCCTGAAGCTGCCTGAAGTGCTCTGTCCTGTTGAGTTAGTTTTTGTCATAGCGCTGCTTGGCAGAGTGATGGTGGCTGTTGAAATAGTTCACTTGGGTAGTGCCGACAATGTTGGGATAGCAGAAGAGCCTTTATTACTGGGGAGGGAGGGGAGGTTTGCTTTGAAAAAGGTCTTGTTGGTAAATGAACATGTTATCTTCTAAACAACTTGCACATTTCAAACTATTTAACCTCGGGTCTGCCTGTAACTTGTAAGCATAGCGAAGCGTCTCCAAATCCCTGGTGTTTGTGCATGTTGAAAAATGGGAAGGGACAGACTGCATGCGTCACTCCCGTACTAATTTGTGCCAGCTAATCCATGGGAGAAGAATACATTTTGGCTGACTTAGTGGTTTTGCTGCTAATACACAAGAGAATGCATTTGAATGGATGGAGTGGCTGCACGGGTTTAGGTAGACTTTGAAGAGATACCGTATGTCTGGGATCCTCGACCAGCTACCCTCATTTGTGAGCACGGTCATGTAATATAGTGGTTTTATTTGGGTTTTGGGGACTGAGAGGAGAAGTTGGGAGGGGGGCACAAAGGTCAGCAGCTCCGTGTGGTAACATCAGGAAGGTTGAGATCGAGTTACCTCTGAATAATTAAGGTTAATGCTGTTTCTGAAGGAGCCTTTATCTGGAGTGAACTTAATGCTAATGAAAAAACCCAAGCCTGATAATCTGAACTATGCTAATATTTTATACAGGGTGGATACGGAGGAGACCTCACCAAAACTAGGCTTCTGCCTTCAACGTGCCTTAGCTTGACCTAGATGCATTATCCAGGAAAGGAGCTTGGATTTGCTGATAAGAAGAGTTTTCTATAGTAGCTCCTGTGTTGCTTAGAAACATCCCATGTACATAAGGCAACTTTTGCACAACCATGGTAACCTGGGATTGCCTTTTGACTGGGGTTATTTTTTTTTTTTCAAAGTAGTAATGTAATAAAGAGGATGATAAGCCCCTCAGCAGTTGGCTTGCAGCAGTGCTGTGTATCACTGCTGCACGGGGAAAGCAGGCTTCCACATCCAATCCTTTTTTGCATTGCTCCAGCAAAAAAGGCAGTCTAGAAAAAACACTGCTCCGTGCACTTGGTCTCTCCTTTCTTTACATTGGACTAGTGCCTTTTTTAATTTAAAGAAACCAGCATTTGTTTGACTCAAAAAAGAGGTCACCACTTGTGAGCATGACTTTATTTAGCTGCCCACCTCCACCCACCTTGAGTCTTCCCTGATCTGATGCAGCCTGATTGCGGTTAACCCTCTGCTCTCCCTCTGTGCAGCAGAACTTTCCTTGGGAGAGACTATTTCACTTCAAGGCATTCATGGAAAACCAAGATGGTTTATTTTAGAGTCTCTTCAGGCCAGCTGCCACCACCAGTTACTCTTTATTCTTGTGTGCAGAACCCAGAACTATCATGGGGAGCTCTGGGCATGGTCCTGGGGTGTTCTGCTCTGCAGGGAAGCAAGTCATGGCAGGGAGAAGACTGGAGCCAGCATCTTGAAGGATGATCTGTGTGCGGCACTGCGAGCGACAGCTTGAGTTGTGTGGCTGGCTTCGGCCCCCGTCCCAGACCGTGCTGCTGGATTTAATGGTCAATACAAATTTTGGGTTCATGTCTGCATGTGCTGGGGTTTAGCAAGAATTGTGAAACTTCCTAAAATCAGCTAGTCACCTAAACCTCTGTAGTATTTAGATTTCATCAGTACAAACATCCTCTTGACTACTTGGCTCGAATATTTTGAGACCTGAGTGGTTGAGCTGATAGGCCATGCTCTGATAAGTGTGGCCCCCTGACACCCACAGCAGTTCCGATCGTACAGGATCCACGCTGTGAGGACAGTTTAATTGTCATGATTTAGCAAGAGCAGATGTGTTACTTAAAAGCCTAGCAAAAAGCCCAGCAGGATGGAAGAAATGCTCACTCAATCCATGTCGCTATGCCCAAAGGATCCATATTTTCCACCACCAAGGTGAAAGACGCTAATTTAATCTTTCGTCTATATTCTTACCCACTCGAGGGCCTGTTCTGTGATGGGCTGCAATCAATACGTTATGTGCCAGTTGTGGTTATTTGAAACATATTTCCACATTTCAGTGTCTAGACTGTATGTTTGTGTGAATTTTGTTGTACCTTTCCAGCTCCGGCGCTGATTTCAGTTGTTTTTGGCTCCTGGTTTCTATGAGAAATCAAATGGGCTGTGTTTCTGTCTTTCCCAGTCCCCAAAAAAGAAGGGAACAAGGGAATGGGCAGAATGTAGGGTGTTGTTTTTTTTTAAGCTCCTTTGCCACCATTTTTTCTGTCTCCTGAGAGAATCTGTGTGTGGATGAGCTGGGCTCTGCTGTTCGGTGACTAGCAGATGAGAGCAAAGACAAACCACCAGTGGCTGGAGGGAGATCGCTCCCTGGTTCTTGCACTGAGGAAAAATCTGTGGTGAAAAAAGGTATGATCTTGGTCCTGGCAGTCAAGTCTGCGACCAAAGTGCAGGTGAACACATTTTTTAGAAATAAAATAACTCGATAATCCACAAAGTAAGAGCATTTGTTGAGAGTGAAGCAGCTTTTAAAGTGACTGCTTCATTTCTAGCCAGCGGCTCTTGCACTCGCAGATATTGAAGGCTGTGGAGGTGGCTGTCTCTACACTCTGTGAACAGAAGGGTTGGGCTGTTCCCTAAGTCTGAGAGTTTCTCTGGGATGCTCAGAGAAGTTGATAATGATGTGGGCCTAGATGGCATTAACCTTATTGTGACCAGAGGGCTTGTGACCAGGCTTCTCTGACAGGTTTCCCAGGGATGCTATGGATGCTCCATCCCTGGAGGTGTTCAAGGCCAGGTTGGATGGGGCCTTGAGCAACCTGGTCTAGTGGGAGGTGCCCCTGCCATGGCAGCAGGGTTGGAACTAGATGATCGTTGAGGTGCCTTCCAACCCAAACCATTCTGTGCTTCTGACATTAACAGTGACTGCCAGAGGAGGTACTGACTTGTGCAGAAAATAGTGTGTAAACCTGAGCCGAGACTCTGAAAACAAAGCTCCTGGTATATAGTGAAGTGTATTATGGATAAATCGGTGAAAGGAAGTCATGTTCCCAACTCGTAATTAACTTGTAAAGCTTGCTGCCGTGAAATTTAAAAGGCTTAAGTGCATCTGAATAGCAAGAAAAATTGGTCATATGGTATGCAAAGAATAAAGGCTGTGGTTACGACTTCTCTATGCATCTCTGCCCGCGTATTGGCCGCTCGGCTCCCGTTTCTTCCCCGGTGTTTGAGGTGATCCAGCTCATTGCCAAAGTCTTGGCTTTACCTCTTCCAGGGAGCCGAGCCCCGTGCAAACGCCAGTGTAAATTCTTCCATTCCTTTCAGATCCAGGATTTCAGTGGATGCTTTTCAGAGCCTAGGATGGGCGGAGTAGCAAGGAAGCAAATTTTTCCACCCTGCTCGAGCTTGGGCAAGCGGAAATTGTGCCTTGGAAGCCATATAAGGCAAGTCAGTTGGCTCTTGCCAGGCTCACCTTTCCACCAGGAGGCTGGAGAAGGGAGCAGCCCTTGCTCACAGGGAGAGCGTAAGGTCTACAGGTTCTTTGAAGTTGTTCCTTGTGCGTCTGACACTCGCTGGAGGTGTGGTGTGGCAGGCCCGATTAGGTCGCGGCAACTCATTAACTCCTGGAGTTGTGGGGCTTCAGCACGCCGTCCCAAAAGGAAGGCGTAAACTCGTGATTCAGAATGAAACTGCTGTAAAATGACTGGAGCTGGGAAGAGGTTGAGGCAGGTCAGAGTGGGGCAGCCGTCTGTCACGGGGTTTCTTCATTTCCTTCAGCAGCGGCTGATGCGGGTGCTGCTGACGACAGACGGGTCCGAGCAGGACTTTGCTCTGAAACGATAGTTCCTATGTCGTTAAAATAGATTTTTTTTGAAACTACCGATGGCACCTGTTCACGCTTCCAGGGGCTGTTCAGCCGTCAGAGCCGGTGAAGCCCGAATCATGACCTCTGCTGCTGCTGCTTCTCGCAGAATTAAGAACAACTTCTGCTCCCATAAATAGTCTCTTAAGAAGTGCGTAGGAGCTCTGCTGACCAATTTCTTTTGAAAAGTGCTTCCAGTGACACCTGCGACAGCAACCTTGCTCGCTGTTTGCCCTCTGCGTGCATGCCAGGGCAGCAGTGTTTGTGGTGGTCCTGTCCACAAGCTCTTCTCTCCCAAAAGATACTCAGGAGTAAAAAGAACCTTTAGTTATCTGTGTTCTTCCGTGCTTTCCATAGTCAGGAATTTTTGGTAGAGAAGTTGCTCGTGCTTCTCCTGGTAGCCTTTCCTGCTGTGAGATGTGAAATGCCTCGGTAGGGTCCACAATCCCTAACGCCACTGAAGAGGTGGAGATGGCTACCATGCAGTGTCTGAAAGCTCCTGGGTCCTCTGCACCTCAGAGATGGTCTGACAGGTGTGATGGATGGCCACTAACCCTCATTTTTATAGCAGAAATAGTATGGCTTTTCTACAAGAAGATGCAGCCAAGTGAGTGTATTGTAATAAACCAGTTCTCCCAACCTGGAACCTGGGAGTGGACCCGTGCTGACGGAGAATCCTGGAACACGCAGCTTTGCAAAGGAAGCGGCTTTTTGTTTAATCTTGAGAAACATGAAACTGGGAAAGGGGAGGTTGGAATGGCTAGAGGATCAAGTAAAACATACTTCATCTTCATGAACGTAAATGGGATATCTTAGATCTGTTTGAAATGTGTGCTTTGGTTGGCGAGGAATGTGGTGGTGATTAAAACCAATCGCAAACAGTTTTCTAGAGGCATGATGCTGAAATTGGTTCTGAATTAAGGACTTTATTCTTAATGCATTGAAACGGCACAGCAGTGATCACGGCATTAAAGTCTAGAACATTTTCTTGGGTTTCTTAACATGAAGGAAAAAAAAATAGCTTTATTACCTTGAAGGTTTGGTGTTTGTCAGGCTTGTTTCCATGACCTTCCTCCAGAACCTCTGCAGCCATTTGCACTGGAGATGTATCTCGTGTAGGTGCCGCCTGCATCTTGCTGCAAGTTTTAGCTCTCATACAATTAAGAGCATTTAACTCAATAGAAAGGCCTTTTACTTGTCATTAAGACTAAATTTATGGACTCTGACAGCAGGAAGAAACACACTTTTATTCTAACCTCAGATGGGCTCAGCTAAGAAAGCAAAACATTGCAGCCAACTAGAGCTCGCACGGATTGTTATATTTAGACCAAAAATTCTGGTCAGACAATTAAGTGCCGGCTCAGTGGCCATACCACGTCTTTTGCATGTGTGAATGGGATTAACTGTCTCGACTCTCTGTCAGGCAAGAGAGAGTCTCTTGTCTTAATGCATGAAATCTCTTGGGGCCTTTGGGCTCGGACGTGGGGAGTCCTCCGGCAGCGCTGCGGCCAGTCGCTGGTTAGTCAGCAGAGATGGGATGTTTTTCCTCTCCTTATCTGAAAAATTTTCAGGTTCATTTTTGGAATTTCTTGTAACCTGAACTTTCGCAGGTGTCCTTGCGGGGAGCAAAGAAACATCTGACTTTTTCTTTTTTTTTTTAATTTTTTTTTTTCTGGAGGTAGATTTTTGCCAGTTTAGAAGAGTACGTTCTTTCTTTTACTGTTTGTCGCTTTATTTTTGGAGCAGGTTTGTTACCAACCAGCCTGGCAGTGCAAATAAAGCCAGAGTTGGAACAGTGCGGGTTCTGTGCTGAAGGGAAGGGAGAACCCACCCCATTTGACTCGGTAGCAGCTTCTTCAGGCAGCTGCCTTCACTGTATCGGAGAAAGCAAGCACCCTGGGCAGAAGGGGTTTGCGAGGAGGCTGTTGGCAGCACTGTGTTAGCAGAGGGTACGTAACACGACGAGGTTATACCATGGTAGAAAATCTAGTGGGCTTGTCTTGCTCAGTACTTTTAGCTGGATTTTCTTTTTTTTTTTTGTGGGCAGCTTCCCTCAGCGATAGAAAAAAGCTGGCATTTGTGATTACTTTATCACTGACTCCCCCATGAAGGTGGTGAGATGATAGGAAGTTTCAGGGACCTCCCTGTTAATACTGAGCTACTGTTGGGTTGTGGACCCGGAGTCACGGTCAGCGTTGCCTGACAGCCAACAGAAGCTGTCTGAGCATCTTGCTTTAGCTTTTGAGGTTGATCTGGCTCAGGGGGTGTTGATGGTCAGATTCCTTTAGGATCCTGGCTCTGCTGGCTTTGGTTTTATCATAGCCTCTTCCAGCAGGACTGGCTCTGACTCCGTGAGGAATGTCTGAAGATCGTCATAAGTAGAACTTTGGCAGACTGGTAATTACGCTTCCCTCTAAGTGTCAATGGGATGTAGTTGGGCACAAGGAGAAAACTGGTCCAGGCTTGTTTTCCTGGGCTCAGCAGCGTGTGCGCTGGGTGAGATTTGTCCTGGGATGGTTGAACGAGTTCGTCAATCTGATCTCTAAATTGCCTTTCTATATTTTTCTCTTGCAAGAAAAGTAGTAAAGCTGTGTGGAAGATAAGGATCAGGCTGATGTTTCAGCAGCTCGTTTAAGCCATCTTATGAGCGCATCGGCAAGTGAATCAGCCCTGCTGGTGTCTTAATGCCTCCTAAAATAAATGAGACTTTTGTAAGCAGATTCGGTGAGTTAGGCTTGCTGTATTTTCATTAAAAGATTGCAGTGGAGAAAACAGTCTTTAAAATTCAGCCTCGGGGTTGTGTTGTTCATTAACTGATAGTCACTCCTGTTTACCTTGTGTGATAAGTCCAGTGTTAAGAACGTTAACAGTGCTGATGCCGTCACAGCTGCCCTTCACAGAGAATTGCTCGCTTTTTTTATGGCTTGCTTTACTGACAGGTGCATTTTTTTTGAGCTCAAATAAATGCAAACAGCCAGAACGTACCTCTCCTAATCATGGAAACGGAGGTGGTTGGTTTTTTTTTTCTTGTTCTTAGCAGCTTGGTAATGCTGTTCTTGGTACAAAGGTCATTTAAAAATCTGACATGTCAGGCCAGCAACATACTGCTTCTTAATGAGGCTTAAAACCAGCGTGTGGCTGCCGGGTGGAAATACGTTCAACTCTGGAGCAGCAGAAGAGAGGGAGAACAGCTCGCTGGGCTGGGATCTCTGGACTTCTCCTCACCAGCCCCCCTGCATCTCTAGGTAGCTCTCGGTACCCGAGTACTTTCAGTTCACTTGCGTAATAAGGTTTTAATTTTTCTCTTGTTATGCAAATGAACACAGGTGTTTGACAGGGCTTCGCCTTCTCAGAAGAAAAGCAACTAAACTATCTTCCAGAATACACACACACTGTTTAAAATGAGTCCTTCCTGTGTGGCAGAACTGGAGGTCCTCTCCTCCTCACCTTGGCTTCTCACTGCCTCGCAGCCACCACCCAGCGAGAGGTGGAAGTCCTGCAACACCTCTTAACTGCATCCTCATCTTGCTTAAAGCCTCCCATTCCTCCTCGGGATATCACTTGACGTTGCACTAAAAGTCTTGAACCCTTGTCCCTTGTTCTCTGTGAAGCTTGCTCGGTAGTTTGAATGTCTGAGGGCTTTTGCTCTAATCCTGTTCCCCAGCACTTCAAGCTCCAGTACTGGAATTTCAGCACCTTCAACCTCGCCTCAGCCTTTTCGGCTCTTTGACTGTTCTCCAGTTAAAACTAGGTCAGAAACAACTGTCAGCTGCTGATATTTCACTATTCCTGTTTTATAAGTTGTAACCCAGTGTTGCTGTGTTTAATCGCTTGCTTTAATGTTAGCGTATTAAATGTCTCATCTTACTCTGCAGGAGCAGCCTGACATAGAGCTGGTAAAACTGCTCAAAATAACGTCTTGGCTATAAAAGCAATGTTACCTTGATGGAGTCTGAAAAGGTGAATTATTTTGTTTGTTATATATAATGCCTAAGATGCCAAACTGACAGATTTTTTTTATCCACAAGCTCTCTGACTGTACATTTGCTGGCAGTTTGTGTACAGCCAGCTTTCTAGCTGTAATTAACTGGCTTCTCTTTCTGTCTGGGTGGCTTTTTAACCTGATGGGTGAAAGAAAAACAGCTTAAAAAAAAAAAATTGGAAACCCGCAGATTGGCGAGGAACACAGTAAAGTGGGTATGTTGGAAGTTATTTGAAATATTTATTTTTAACTGCGAGTTCTAGCTGACTGTACCCATTGAGCATTTTTATAAGACTATTATTGGAATGATGCTTGAAGTCTGAGCCCAGAGTGCCTTGGTAGTCACTGAAATCGACCTGGTGTAATTTAAGAGTATCCTTCCTCCTTTTCTTTTAGACAGCCTTTGAGCTAGCTAGCAGTATTGGAATACTTGGGCATTCTTGCATTTGTGGTATTTAAAGGAATTCTTACTTCTCAGGATAGCTTAAAGGTTGTGAGGTTCAAATTCTGCCTGAGCTGTCATCTCTCAAAAGTTCTCCGGAATGGCGAGTCATTTTATTAAGCTGTTCTTAATACACTCCCATTTTCTTTTCATGTATCCCCTGCTGCTCTGTGAACCTTGTCTAGGGTCTGAGGATCTCTGGGTTGGAAACCCTTGGGTTTGGAGGTACCAGCGCAGTCCAGCTCTCGCTTACAGACCTGAATGGTCTCCAGTAAATACTGTGTGAAGTGGTGAGGTCTCCAGATACCACCTGGGAAATACTGGCTGCATCTCGCAGATGGAGGAGTTTCAACCCAGAGGGGAAGTGCTTTATAGAAGGTCACAGAAGGAAAGCTGCTGGTGGAGGGCAAAGGAACAAGCCTCTAAATCTGGTTCTGTAGTCACTTCACATCACTTCCACAGCACGGCCTTCAGCCTCGGGTGGAAGAGCCTGGGTGTTTTAATCAGTCGTGGAAACTTTCTTTCTTTATCATGGGGATGAGGGGGAGTTGTTTAAGATGTGCTATCATGACACACTTTTCTATATTAATTTGGGAAGCGCTTTCTTCTGGTAGCTGATGATTTGGTACAGTGCAAAAACTAAACCCAAAGTATTTGTAGTACACGATACAGCCAGTTATGGAAAAGCTCCCTTTTAACTATTTGACTTCTCTCAGCTCTAAGCATGAGGGTGAACTTTTCATCCATGTCTTGGGTTTGGCCAACACAGTGGTGCACTCGTGTGTGCTTTATGTTCATTAAAAGCCAGATAAAGCAGCTTTTGTAGGGTGGCAGTTCAGAAAAAAAAAAAATAGCTCTTGTCTTGGGCCAAGAATGATGATTTTTATTGCTGGATGCTTGGCTGGAAAACTTTTGTCTTGTATTTATGGAGCAATGATCCAGCTGAAGGTGAGTTGCTTCAGTTATGTCTGCAGTGGTACAAGCCCTCTCTGACTTCAGTTGCTGACCTGCACAGCACCTCAGGAAAGGAATTCCAGGCAAGTTGTGGATGCTCCATCCCTGGAGGTGTTCAAGGCCAGGTTGGATAGAGGCTTGAGCAACCTGCTCTAGTGGGAGGTGTCCCTGATGTGGCAGAGGGATTGGAACTAGATGATCTTTGAGGACCCTTCCAACCCAAACCGTTCTATGAATTTGGCAGAATAATGTGGGAAGTTTGAAATAAGAGAAGCATTTAAACAGAATGTAGCTGGCTTGAAAGGTGGTGGGGGTTCATGGGGTGGGTGCTGTGTTCTGAGCAGCAGAAACAGGGAAGTGTCACTGAGTGGAACTGGGTCCCTCGCTGGCCCTGTCTCCATGGGGTGGGTGTCTGGATGTGTCCGTGCTGAGCGGTCAGTTTGCTGCCGCTGCCCAGCGAGTGATAACCAGCTGACTTCTGCTTCCCCTTCCCCTGGGAGGGGAAACAATTCTTGACCTTCCCTATATTTAATAGCTAATTTTAAGTGTTTTCAGTGAAATTATCATTTTTTCAGTTATATCCACATTTCAAGTTCCTTGAGGGTGGGAAGGGTCCAGAATAGAAATGCTGGATACTTGCTGTGATCCTTGTTGGGAAATCAGCCCCAAAATGCCCCCATCCTTGCATTTCACAGACCTCATTGCATTATCGAAACAGACCGAAAGCTTGTATTGCTTCAGAGAGGCTTATCAGTGAAAAGCACCATTTCTGAGCTTGATGGTGAGCCAAGTGATCTCCACGATGGAAATTTTCCTCAGCATTTTCCCAAGCTTTTGCGTGGCCACATCTCCAGCATCTAGTAAACAGTTAGGACCCCTCCCTCTTTCAGAGGAAGCATGGAAGCCTTCACTCAAGGTATCTTGTGCTAGAGGAATGGCTTCTAAAATATTCATTTGAGAAAATCTAAAACCTTTTAATGATTCTTGGCTCATAAAACTGTTTAAGTAAAGCCTTTAGGGAAAACCAGAACTGCTGTTCACCTTTTGCAGAATTGGGAATTTTGGATGATTCAGTTTTCTTCTGCCAGTTTATTGGTGGGTTGTTTTTTTTTTTCCTCAGTCCTTTCCCAATTTAACAAGATCATCTGATAGCTACAATAAAATTTCTGCTGCAAAACCAAGCAGTGTTGCATGCAAGAGAAGATTACCCAGGGAATTTTGAGCATGGATGTCTTAATGGGATTCTTGCCAGGCTAAGGTCTCTCTGAATTGTCTTGCAATGCAAATGTGTGCAGATGCTGAAGCCATACTGCTGATTTTGAGAGAATATTTAATTATTACACTTATTAGTGTTGCCACTGTATGGAGGCAGAGCAGGAAGTTTCTTTGTGGAGTCGTGTTTGTTGTTGAAAGCAGTGTTTCAAAGCAAACCCACGTGTTCAAAAAACAAATGGAAGGGTTTGCTTTCCTTTGCCTGCACTTTAGAAATACCAATATTTACCTTCCTTTTTCTTTGCCTATCTTTAACTTACAGTATCTGCCAACAGATTTAGCCTTGCTAAAAGATACTCAGTACTGCTCTGTAAGAAAGGGATAGATTCATGAGCAAACTTAAATCCTAACTTAATTTTTCTTTTAGCCTGACTTAAATCCTGCCTTAATTTTTTCATTTAAAACACTTTTTTCCCTCCTGTATAAGCAAGTGACTGTAGGGTTGCTATTTTTAAAAGAAGCAGGCTTTGGGAAGTGTTAGCATAACTTTTCCACAAACTCCATACGATTGCTTGCAAGTAACAAACCAATAGAACCTATTTCTAGGTTTGCGCTGAAATTTTTGCAGTGAATTTGCCAGCACAGCATTATCTTTGTACGAGTGCTTTGGGAAATGTTGTTTCAACTTGTTTTACGCTTTCCCAGTTTTACCTTCTAGTCTGAGTTCCAGAAGGAAAATCCCTTCAAGAAAAACGGTAATAAATAATAGCTGTGCAGGAGTTTGCTGAGTTCTAGTGTGCTTGTGGAAAAGGGGAAGAGGTACTTGAACATATGTCTTGGGAATCAGGTTGGGGAGAACAGGACAAGACCTTGAGATAAAGGTAAGAGCCTTTGAGTGAAGGGCTGGTTCTGTATCCAGAATGCAACGGTGACTAATAAAATAGCTTTGAGTGCTCCTGGTTCTCAGTTTCAGCGAGGGTCTGGAATACCGTTTGTGATGAGTGATGGATGCAGAAGATCCAGCAACAAAAAATGAAACTTACTTTTCAGAGAGATTAAGTAGGGTTTTCACTTGGAGTGCAGGAGACCTCCTGTGTTATTGCACTAAAAAATAGGCACGATGTCTCATGATGTGGCAACTCTTTCATTGTAGACATATTTTTAATTGGTTATCAGGCTGCTTTGAACGGTTGTACTAGACACCGAAGGCTGCATGGGGATGCAAAGGTTCTTTTTTTTTTCCCCAAAAAGCCTTTTCTTTGCAAACCTGTGGAAATCGTGGGGGTTGGCTATTGGTCTTCTGACAGGAAAACCTCACTAAGTGGCCCCGTCTTGTTCATAGTGAAATCGGTGGGAGTTTGTAACGATTAAACTGCAGATAATCATCCTTTAAGCTCGTGTGGCAGTCTGGTGTCAAGCAGAAAGGGTTGAGACTCTGATTGTCGCTCTCTTGCTAGTCTTAATGAGTAGATCTCCCTTAACTCCCTGGAAAAGCAAGGATGAAAACACAAAATAAAAGGAGTGCTGTGCCACTGGGAGATGTGCTCGCAGGCTCCGAACTTGGATTCCCAAATGAGGCCGACTTCTGCGTACTGACTTCTGCTGAAGATCTGTAACTGCGTCGGAGTTAATTGGGAGCTGGGGGCCCTTGGTGCCACAAAACCATCTTTGATCTTTTCCTGTTTCTTACGATCCATGTTCCCTTTGGGCTCAGGCTGCTGTCACCTCCTGTTTTGGTGTGGAATTGCGCTGCTTTCCAGCTTTGCCAGGTGGAGAGCTGCAGCTGCTTGGTACCGATCACACCGAGCAGGGATGTTGGACACCCTGGGAAGCGGCAGCGATGGGATCTGGTGACCAACTGGCCACGCAGGTAGAAAGTGGTGTTCAGGACAGCAGTGTTGTGGCTCTTAGAAGGAACTAGGCTATGGCTGTGTCTGTCTCTGGGGCTTGCTCTCCTCTTGCAGTGTCTCTCTGCAGGAGCCTGTCCCCTGGCAGGTGAGCCCTTCTCTGGAGACAGCTCAGTCTAACTCCTTGGTGTCCTCTGGGAGTCCCAGGGCTGCTGTCTGCACAAACAAAACCTGTGGGTTTTTTGGAGACAGATCATTGTGGCCTTGCAGTGTCTGTTGCAGCCACTTCAGAGGGTGGATTTATTCACGTTTATTACAGAACAATTCTGTATCTGTCTCGGTGCTCTTGAAGAAGAGTTACTTGGTTACTGTACTTGGAATGCCATAAAAACTTAAGAAGAGGGATTGCAAGAAGTCATTTGGTGTTTCCTGTTCTTGGGAAGCAGGTGGTCTGCTGGATCTATTGGTCTGTTGGCTGCAGCCAGGTTCTTCTATAGGCAAACAAGGTCGCCCGCTCTACAGCGATCAGTCAGCTCGATACCAAATGACAATACTTTAATTATTTCTCTAAGGAATTGAGCCTCCTTTTAATTTCCTTCCTGAAAGGCATTGCTTAAATTGCATACATGCGTGGCTGTCCTTTCTAGTGGAAAACTACTGTACCTTGGGCTAAGCCAGGATGTTTGGCCAGTGATCGCGAGCAATGTGTGGTTTGTCCCAGGATTTTTCAGAGTTGGAGCTCCTCTCCCAAAGCCACCTTTCGCAAGATCTGTGGTCTGGTGCTAAAGACAATCAAAGTATCAGACTTCGTGTCAGAGGCAGCTGTTCTTTTGGAGTTTAAAGATTTATTTTTGCAAATATAAGATGAGAAAAACATAATTTAGTTCAGCACTAGGAAGCAAAGACTCTTTTGTAGCACATCTGGAAAGTTTTACTGGAAGTTACCAAACTGAAACAAGACAAAGTTCACTGGGCTTGAGTATAAAACTTAAACTTTCCTGTATGTAAAACATCACTGGAGTGAGTTGAGCTTGAGTGGTTTGGTGCTATGGAGGGTTTCAACGATGAGACCCACCAAGGAGCTTTAAACGGGGGACACATGAAGATGGAAGACGGGGTTGGGAAGCTGGGTGACTGCGCTTGTAACAGCATAGTGACAAAGACTGGTGAAGTACCGCTGTGAGGCTGGCAAGCGTCACCCTTCCTCTGCTACCCCAGGTTTGGAGGCGCAGGATGGGTGTTCAGGTACCTAGTCGGGTTCTGTGTTTCTCACACTCTCTCCCTTTCATTCCTCTCCTTTAAAGAAAGCTTTCCGGCGTTGGCTTGCAAGCGGCCGTGCAGGAAGGAGCTGTACGGAGGGTTCCACGTTGCCCGCGCGGCGCTGCCGGGGGAAGTGGTGCTCACTCGTTTCAGTTTAAGTTTCCAAATGAATTCTGCAGCTAAGAACCATACCAACAAATAGACTGCGCTTTATTCAGGGGGATCTTTTTAACCTGGATTAGGCAAGATCAGAAGATCCAGGCATGCGTGAGAGAACAGGCTCCATGGCTGGCTCAGCTCTCGTGCCTGTGGGGTGACATCTTGATGACAGTGGAGTTTAATTGCTTTCTGCTTTGCTGATACAAGCTATTGTCCATTGAGGGACTGAGTTTCTGCTTTACGTTGCAGCCACAAAGCATTTCGATTAGGTTACAGGTTTTTATTTTTAACTTAATCATGTGTCTTACTCTCTGAACTCACTCAAAGGTAGCGGGTTCCTGGATTTCCAGCGATGGTATCTCTGCTGCTCAGGTTGTGTGGTGATGTAGGAGTCGGTAGAAATTCTGTGACTTGGCCACAGTTTCAGTAATGTCAAGGGGTTTTTTTGAGCTGACAATTTAAAACTTTTCTATCTTATAGGGGCACTCTTGGATTTTGACCCTGGGAAGTTAACTACTGGGGGAGTGAGGTTTGTGCTCTAACAGCCCACTTAAAATGACGCAGTTGTAAGCAAGGTGGCCAGGATGTGTTTTGCAGTGTAGCAATTACAAACTTTAAAATGTACAGCTTAGCATTTTGGCTGGCATAAAAGCTCTTTATCGTTTTATTGCTGCTTGCGCTGTTACGGCTAAGGTTTGTAGGTGCTTTGATATTGCAGTGACAATAAGCATCCATTAATGCGTATTAGGAAACTGATATAATAAATACCAATTACTCTGAACTGTAGTTTAAGTCTCCAGCTCCTAAACCTTCATCGGAAGCACCTTTCTAAAAATTATTTGTATTAAAAGCTCAAATACTTGCTTCTGCCCCAAACAAATATTTCTTTTTAAATGTTGGGAAGAGGAAAATAGGGTAGAAAAGTGGCAAACTGGGCCTAGCAGACAGATGGGGTTTTGCTCTTTGAGAACCCTTTGCTCATCAAGGTAGTAAATGGGGTAATCTCGGAGAGGAGGAGCCAACAAACATGTACATGAGTTAATTTGGGGGTTGCAGCCTGAGGACCACCCGTCACAGCCTGCAGAACCGTGGCACTCCTGCATGGAGCCTGCTTCTGCATGCTGGGGTTTGCAGGTACCCATCTCTGGAGGGATTCAGGGGCACCCCGAGTCCTCCAGAAGCATCCCCATGGCTGTTTCTCACCTCAGCAGCTGACCGCTGTCACCGTGGCTACTGGCACCTCTCTTGAGTAGAAGGCTAAACTTTTGCTTCAATAGTTGTAGATTTACATGGACTTTCCAAGACTTTTTCCCTGAGAATGTTGTATTTGAATAGCAAAACTGGTAGCTTGTCTCCAAGTCATACGTAGTCTAAAAGGTCTGGAAGGCTTTGTAGTTTAGGTCAACAAAAATTATATAGGAGCTATAATTTTCAGGTCTCAGCAGACTTGATCCCATCTGCAGTCTGTTGGTGTCCTCAACTTCAAATGAGATCATTGGGAGGCCTGAAATTGCAGATAGAAATTGTTGCAGGGAGATGGTATTTTAATTCCATATGTAAGAGATGTGGCATTA
Organism: Eurystomus gularis; assembly: GCA_013400335.1. Taxonomy (NCBI): domain Eukaryota; kingdom Metazoa; phylum Chordata; class Aves; order Coraciiformes; family Coraciidae; genus Eurystomus; species Eurystomus gularis. The sequence goes on from VZZY01013583.1 coordinate 183,627, forward strand.
AAAAAAAGAATATTCAGGAGGCTTTTTACTGCAGTGTTTCTGGTAGGTGGTAAAATAGAAGCTTAGAAATAGTGGAATGTCTTGGGAGAAGTCTTTTGTCTCTACCTAATATACAGCGGTTCTCTTGGGCCAGCTTTGGCTAATTGACTTCCAGTAAACTTCACATGGAGTCACTCAAAGTTGTTGGTATATTCAGCAGTATTTCATTCCCCTGGGATTTATATATCTTGCTAATAATGAACGTGGGGACTCTTGAGGTGTCTCTTGAGGGTCTGTCACAATGAGACACAGGATATATTTGCTTTGCTTTTTGGTCTCTGCTTTACTTTTGCAAAGTCCGTGGTGTGTTTAAAACAAAGGTGTAAGTGGAAATCTAAATCGTGACCTTCTCTTCAGCTCTGCAGGACACCTTTTCTCAAGCATCTAGGTCTGCTTGAACTGAGTGTCCCCCCAGACTGGGATCTGACCCTTCTTCCTCTGCCCAGTTGTGCTGAGAAGCTGGAGGACGCAGAGGAGGGAGCATGGCTGGGCAAAAGAAACAAACTAGTCATAACCAAAGAATTAAAGAGGAACTTGGAGTTTGGGCTATTAGCAAGTCTGAAATATATATGCATTTTAAGCGATTCCTCTTTGTTCTCATTTTTGTAGCCAGATTCTGAGGTGCAGCAGCTTTACCTGGTGGGAATTGCACGTGAAGGTCCAAAATGTCCCGTTAGGGCCAGCCTTGGGCTTAGCATGATTTTAGAGTTTCTCTCTATTTACTGGAATTCTTGCTACTAATTTTAAATGTCTGCAAGAAGCTTTAAATTCTGAAAATAATTCCCTTGTTCCAACATAAATAAGGGTAAGCTTTCATTTGCTCTGTTTGCTCGGCATTTGTGACTCCCAACATTCAAGAAAACAGACAAATACACCAATATTAAGTTTAGGCAAATATTTTCCATATAACACTGCCTCCATTATAAATTCCAGTAAATGCATAACGGAACTTCTTGAAACAACGTATTCTTTAATTATCTCTGTTTCCCTGAAGAAACGGGGAGGTTTCCAACTGGTTACTTGACCTGAGGATTTCAAATGTCCTTTCTGGTCCTGCGTAGGAATATCTCATCTAGCTTTCCCACTAAACTGTTTTAAAACCTCATACCAGCTTTGATCATACCTGATAAAGTATTTTATTAGTTTTACATTCCGTCTTTGTGTGTTTTATGGACACTTTCTTTTTCATCCTATTCTTTACTCAAGCTTCCACGTGCCAGATCTGACGTATTTAAGTACGAGGAACTGTTTGTGCGTTGCCACCACCCCTGAGCTTTCAGAGCTTAAGGGTTACTAGCTCTCCTCTAGCCCGGGGAATCGAGAGGATGAAGATGAGCTTAATACCATGCTAATAAAAGACAAATGTTTTGTGGGAGCTTTGGGGCTGAGGTTTTGGGGTTTTGGTTTAATCTCATGACTTCTGCAATAATCTTACAGTGTCTGGAGGACTGGCTGACAAAAAACACTTGAGTCTGTGGGGTTTGATTCATGGTGGCATCCCAGAGCAGAGCTTTGGTGTTTGAAACCTGCCTGCTTTATACAGCAGGAGCTCTGGAAGGCAGGGAACTGAGCACAGGAGTGTGGAAATGCTCTTTGCAGGTGAAAAGAAGTGAGTATTTATGGAGTCAAATGCTGGGTTGTCACCTGATATAGCCGAGGTCTGTTCAGGCTCCTTCTGAGGGTCTGTGTGCAAGTCAGGTGGGCACGGTGAAGCTGGCAACCTAAGTTTGGATAGATCCCGGAGAACTCCAGCCATTAATTTGCAGTCTGGAAGTTACTCCTGCCGAGCTCTGGGGCACTGCTGAGTTCGCTTGCAGGAAGGACTCTCCAGTTTGTTAAAACAGTTCATTTTCTCTTACGATAAGACGGGAGGAAGCTTGACGCATTTTCTTACAGATCCATTGTAGGAGTTAGCAAACAGCGAAGCCGTGGTAATGATTGCCAACCTTTTAGTCCTGCATCAGGAAGCCCTTTGTTGAAACAATGGTGAGCACAGAGCAGACATGGAATTTGTGCATCTTAGATGTCTTTGCTTGCTCTTAGTGTACGCACAGCTCAGAAATTCATTATTCTTGCATGGCAGGAGCTTGTTCTCTGGTCCCCCTGCATCCCAGCAACCGTGCTCACTCACGCTTGGACTTCTTCAAAGCACTGTCACCGTTATGGATGAGCGTGTTAACCGCAGAGGTGAACATCTGGTACCTGGCAGCAGCAGCAGCAAACCTGTTGAACTGACAGGTGGCTGGTTTAAAATACTTGAACTGTTGTTTTCTTGCTTACGTTTTTGTCTTTATCCTAATCAGCTTCCAGTAGCTATTCTTAAATAGAGCTAGTCTCATGGAGGAATGGAGCTAGAAATTTGTTAGCTGGAAGCTAAAGCTGTGCAGGTGGCCCACGGACAGATCCATCTTGTTTTGCCTCGTAATTGAACACAAAGGTGAGGTTTCAGCAGCCTCCCTGATTTACTGAACGCTCTAAGTTGGAGTTCTCTGGAGAAGGCAGACTCGCACCCGCAGCAGAACCTTGGTCCTCTCCTAGGTCTGATGGGATCACTTGTTTTAATTAGAAGATAGAAAAAGGGAAAGATCTTGTTCCTGCTAAAGGAGGATGGGACAGCATTTCTGGGAAGCAGTAACGAAGGACATCCACTGTCTTGGCATCACTAGGGAAGAAGAATTAGGTGAAGCTTTAGAAGATGACAGAGGGACTTTGGAAATGGTAGAAAAAAGTCCTTAAACTTGGGGTTTGTCCCTACGAGAGCATTCAGGAAAGTGAATCCAGAGGAACTGAAGATAGAAATGGAAATATGGTCTTAATTTGCTTTAGCCGAATTCATCTGTTTGCTTTTATTCTGAATGAAGGTGTCCAAGCTGGAATTTAATTTCACCTAATAAAAGTACTTAAATGCATGTCCTTAATTGAGTTAGGGTGTGCGTGTGTTTTCCTCTTCCGTGAGCGTTCTCAAATGACCTGTAGCCAAGGAACTGGGCATGGGCAGAAGGGCAGCAATGCCAGGTAGGTGATGTTTTGAGAAGCCAAGAGCTTTCCCCTTCTCTTCCTCAAAGGGGAACTTGGGCGGTGCAATGACCCTCCAATATCCAGCTCTTCCCTGCGATACCTCCTGTGGAGCATGGCAGGGCATTAGAACATGGATATTCTTACATGGCAGATCACAAAACCCAGCAGCCCCGAGGCACGGGCAGCTGGGGAGCCTGGAAATACCATATTCCAGGGATTTGGGGGAATAACGCTGAATTTGCCAGTTAACTCACAGGAATACTCATTTTTTTATTTTTTTTTTTTTTTTAGTTTGAGATTATGCATTTAACTCCCAACCATTTTGTATGTAGATGAGGGAATTTATAAGTTCTGTAATTAAAGCCTGTTCGGATTTGTGCCTTTTGTATTGTTACTGCCTCCTTATTCTACTTACGTCCTTCACATTACCTTTTTATTCCACTTAAGTAATTTTCCAGAATTAATTGCAGAACTTCGCAAATCTGTAATTAGCTTTACAAGATCCACATTGAGAGCTTGTTGGCCTTTTTTTTTTTTTAAATCCAGATTTTTTTAATGTTTCAAATGCTTGTTTGCTCAAGTATGTTCATATGAATTTCTGGACACATTGCACAGTACATGCTGACACCGTGAACAAAACGCTGGCCAGCCTGTCTATGAACAGCGCGCTGTGGTATGCGGTGTCGTGGCACTCAAGGAATTCACTGATCTCTGTACGAAGAGCAAGATGTTGTTTATTGTTTCTTTATAAAGGTTGTTTCGGGTCTATAAAACTTGCTCCACAACCCGGAGTGTCAGCTTTGGGCTTATTCTTGCTTTGCTCGCTCATAAATATCTCAGAATGGTTTAGGGTGTGATGTGGGTCTGTTAAACCGTGTTGGATGGGCTCTTAAAAGGCTCTGGAACTGTCTTGGGATGAGCTTATTCATCTGTCTTGGAAGGATATTTTCTTGCTAGTGGATTTTACTTCTTTTTTTGTTGTTAATGTCAGCGTATCGTGGCTTGGATTCTTCACTCCTGGGCTGAAAGTGCTTGGAAAGGTTTTATAGGAGATGATAAACTTAATGGGCTTTCAAGCTGTTAACTCTTTTGCCGCTCCATGTAAATGCCTTTTTCTGGAATCCGGGATCTTTGTAATGCCAAGAGACACGAGAGCTGCAGGACAGGACAAACACACCATTTGGGCTTGGTCTTCTAAACTCTTCTTTGCCATTTTTTCCCCTTTGAAGTGTGTCTCGTATGTGTGGCAACATGTTCGCTCTTAAGCGACACGTCAAGCCCTTTGTAAATTCTTGTGTCCCTGTCGAAGGTGTCACGCCGGGATCTCACACAGCGTTTCTCCACCCCGTGGAGCACAACTCCTGTGCTGCTGGGGGGGTTCTTGGGAGCATTTTGTGTGGCTTAGGAAAGAAAACTAATACAGTCCAAATTGTCCTGAAATTTAAGAACTAAAAGCTTGGCGTGCCTTGGGTTGCACACGTGCTTTGTTCCCTATAGCTGAAACCTCAGGGAAGAGTTGGAATTCCAAAGCCTTCGATCTTTGTAAAATCACAGCACAGTGAAAAAAAGACTGAAATTCTGTGATTTTTTTTTTTTTTCCCCCATCTTGAGTGGGTTTAAGGGGTTTTAGGGCTGGCAGGAGTATGACTGCTTGAAATGTAAGTAAATTAGTGTGGAGGAAGAGGCCAATTGTTGAAATGGGCAGCGTAACAACAGTATTTTGCAATGAAGCTGCAGTTTGCTTTCCCAATGAATTGCCAGCTTTCTATTGGAAAAAATTTGCTTAGCGTGTGCTCAGACCTAGAACTGGAATAAATTTTTCCCCTCAAATATCCACTGTTTAACTCAAAACTTACATAAGCGTCGAAGATACAGAGCTGAGCTGTCCTGTGCCTGGAAGGTGGTTTAGGGGTCAGGAGGGAACAAAGTGTAGCCTCTCTGGGTGTCACCTCGGAGATTTTCGTTTTCTGAGGGGTTAATGACTTTAAAGGGTGAAGATCTTGGTCTAGACGATCCCCAGAGGTCCCTTCCAACCCCTACTGTTCTGTAATGTTGTTTAACTACTGGTGACGGTTGCAGCTTTATCCCCTTTGTAGGTAGAAATCACCGTTTCAGAAGGTTTTGTGTTTTCTCCCTTGGAATTCTGTGTATTTCCCTGAACCTTTTTCCTTTAAAAAAAGAAAAGCATAGGTGAAAAATCAAGCTGAGTATTTTTTGGCGGTGAATGTTGGAGCTTTAAATTTCTCTAAAGTAATTTTTTTTTTTTTTTCCGCTTGTTTTCTTAGGATGCTGTGACATCAAAACCAGTAATCCAATTTCAAGGAAGCCAAGGGGTAAGTTTATATGTGGGTTGCCTTGGAAAGTTCTTCACTGGCTTATACCGTTAATCTGAGTAAGGTATTTGTTCTGTACGTCTGTCCGACTCCAGTTCAAAGAAAGATGCTCTGATTTCTGAAGGAGATGCGAACTTTAGATGTGGTCCAGCAAAGACCTTGCTCCTTGATCACATGGATTATCTCCATAGAAACTTTTCCCCCTCTTCATTATCTAACCTCGCTAAATCCATAGCAAGGTGATTTTCTAACATGGCCAAATCCAGAGCACAAGCTCCCCAGTGTTGCTGGTGGTGAAATTTAGTTTTCTGAGGCCATGCTGTTGGGTAGAATAAGGAGTCAAAGGTTCACTGACAGCAGAACTGCGGTGGGTGCTGCAATCCATGGAAACCTCACCCGTGTCCTGAGGAAATGCCGTGCCGAGCCTGGTAAACTTGGTGCAAGACTTTCTGGGTATCAATTATTTACAGTGCCGGCACATGGAGGCTGCTACAAACCTTCTGCAGCTTTGATGTGCCTGTCTAAACAGCGGCACAGTTTCTGTGAGTACCAAAAGGTTGGGGTTTTTTTTATATTTAGGAGTTTTACTTCTTCTATTCCAATGACTGAGCTCTGCCAAGGTATTTATAGACGTTTGAAACCGTCTGTCGTGGCAGTTACTGACAGCGCTGAGATGTAATTGGTAGTGTTTCTGGTAAAGCCATGCAACTCCTCAGTGAACTTGAAAAACGGCATTTATATACCCTTTAGATACAAAAAGGTGTGTGTTTAAACTGGATCTGTGTAAGGAAGAGGAATCTAATTTTTTTTTTTCTTCAAGAATCTGAACTCGGCTGTAAGTAACTTAATTTTTTTGCAGTGACATGATAAAACTTTGACAAAGGCTTGAATTAAGTAGTCAGTAAAGTCCAGCACCTTTCTCCTTGCCCATATTTCACCTTGGGATATTAGTCTCACTAACAGTACATAGCACTCTAACAAAAGGTAGCAGGAAAGACATGATTGTTGTCATAAGTTAAGAAGAAAAATGCAACCCTTTTTGTCCTGGGAAATAAAGGAGCAATTTCCAGGTTTTTTTTACTTTGTTTATAATTAAACTTCCCAGAAAGCTCAGCATGAAAGCTTAGATAAAAATCTGCAGCTCAAGTTTGGCAAAATTAGAAGTGGGTGAGAGGGAGGATTTTTAAGGGTGCACAATTTGGTGCTATTAGTTGAGCAAACGGCCTGGCATGTAATAAAGAAGCTAAAAAGACTGCAGAGGCTTTTCTTGCGCTTTGGAGGGCACCTGGCGAGGATCTGCACCCGACTCTTCATGGAAAGCTGCTTAAGTTCTAGAAATGCCTCTTCTTTTAATCTTCCTCCTCGAAGGAAATGTAGTGAAATGAATCAGAAGAGCTTAAAACGCTGCCCTTGGCCACTGGACTCTCCTTGTAGCAGCTTTCACACGGATCCGAGATGGGCGTTTTCAGGGTAACTGAAAGAAAACCCATTTTAAAGTGATGCAGTTCCCTGTAATAGTTAAAAAGCCTCTGTTTTAAAATGATGCAGTTCCTTGTAAGAAATTTTAAAAGACCCCGTTTTAAAATGATGCAGCTCCTTGGAATGACTTCAGGAAGCCACTGTTTTCAAATAATGCAGTTCGCTGTAATAATTAAAAGTATTTTCAAATGATGCCGTTCCTTACAATAACGTTAAAAAGACCCTATCTTAAAATGATATCGTTCTCGTAGTAATGAAGTCTTTTCAAATGATGCGATTCCTTATGAAACTTAAATATTTAATGCACTTTTTGAGCGCTTAACTTCCAGAGAAGAGTGTTTTTGGCGAAAGAGCTGCCAGTCACCTGCGATGGCAGTCAGGGTTGAGCAGACAAGGAGCAAAGCGTCGAGCGTGCGGTGCGTGGAAGGAGGATGTTGGCAGCACGGCGCTGACCTCCTGCTTCCCTCGTTTTCGCCTCTTTAATTAATTGCACTTGTCGAGTAAAGGCCGAAGGTAGAGCTTGGAAGAAAGCGAGATGCAGTTCAATTAGGGCAGACAGAAAGAGCTCTTTGTCCTTTTACTATTTTTATTGGGTATGACGAGGAGCTGGCAGCTGTGTAACTGTCTGGTTTTAAGTGTGGTACTTGTATATGTCACGACAGTGCCTGCGATAAGGAATCGTCGTCAGGGCTTTGCTTTCCAGCAATCTCCCATCAGCTGGACTGGAAGAATTCCAGTCCCTCTACAAGTTCTCAAAGTCAGATGATGACACGAAATCCTGGGTTTTTAGCTGTTTATTTTTGGGATACACTTTCTTCCACTAGACCTTAATTCCCCAATTTGTTGACTTCCTACTTCAGTCCCCAATAAATGCTGCTGTGCAGATTTCCCAGTAACTTTTGAAGGTGACAGGTTTTGTGTAGCACAAATGTCCGTGATTTAAAGCAGCGCCCAGCGATAGGAGATTTTAATCGTGTGACTTTTCTGTATAAATATTCCTCTTGCAAGAAGGAAAAACTTAAAGTACTCAGTTGGAGGAAGCAGGACATAAAATAAGAGTTTAAAGCTCCTGCTTCCTTACTTTAATTCTCTAGAAGCCTTTACTGTGTCCATGTCTCTTTTACCTATTCTCAGTTTTAGGCTAATGAATGCTGTCAAGGATACTCACAGCTTCTAATACCCAGGAAAAAAAAGCTTTCCTGTTTCATACTCTTATGAACCAGAGAAGGGAATTAGCCAGGAATAAAACACAGCGAGGTGGCAGCTCTGTCAGCAAGGTGCTGAAAGGAGCATGTCGGTTCTAGCCCCAAATAAATCAACTTTTTCAGTGACAGGGCACAAAACCTCCGGCATAGATCCTGGTCCAGGTGGAATCTCACCAGAGTTCTTATAAACAGTGGACTCTAAATGGTCTTGGCCTTGGGATGCATTTCTTTACAGTGATGCTAGTCTCGTTAATTAATTTTTCAGTGCGGTAATCTGTGTAATAATCAGAATTTCAATAGTAGTAACTAGCTTGTAATTAGCAGAGTGTTAATCTGCTTTGAGATGCTAACGTGGGACTATCTGGATATTCCTTAAGAGCAGCACCTGTTAATTGAGCTAGGTATCCTTGGGTAGTTTAGTGAGTTCGTGTGGAATTTTGAGCATTTTCCTCATTTCAGAGTGCGCATAAATTAGAATTTGAGAGCCTGAGTACCAAAGCGTTACAAACAGTGGTAGCTGATGGTGGGTGTAACTACAAGAAAGGCTGAAGAAGCTTCTATTTTGGTAAAAGCATGTGCAGAATTAGAGCTTAGGTTGGGTCAAATTCACAGGTGTTTATTGGGGGGGGAGCTGAGGTGGGGGAGTAGGGACAGAACTGAACTGGGGGGGGGAAAAAACCCTTCAGGTGCCAGATACATGTAGGTTGATGCAGCTTGAGTATGACTGTCGGGAACAAAACGTCTTAACTTTACATGAGTGGAAAATACGACGTTTTCCCCCTGTTTCTTGGGATGAACTTGTGCTGGTATTAATAGAGGAAGGCAAAATTGCTGTTCAGAATGAGCTGTACACAGATGAATATTACTTGAAAGAAAAAAAAAGAGAAGTCACATCTGTACTGAGCTATTTTTAAGTGTCTATGGTTACTGGTGTAATACTCTGCACCAAAATTAGGGCTACCTCAAAGCAGTTGCCATGCTGATTTGGTGGCTTGAGAAACCTTCTGTTTCGGCTAAAAATAATTCCTAGATAACGGCCGGTTTGCATATGCTAGACTTTTCAGTACTGGAACGAGCAGCATTTAACGCCGAAGTGACTCTCGCTCCTGTCTCATTTTACATCCTTTGAAGAAGCTGCAGAAACGACCAAAAAACGCCAGAATCGGGGCTCGGAGCCTGTGTTTTATGATGGTAAAGGAGGAGCTCGAAGCAAGTTATTTCAGTGTGTGAATATGGGATTTGGTTACATCCTCCAGGTTTTATCCGACAGTCTCCTCACCTGCAGCACAGCTCGCTCCCCGATGACCGGCACTAGAAGCTGACCAGACCCTGCTGCATTTTTACCTTTGAGCCCCGTTCCCAGCGAATTAACAAGCGGGTGAACGGTGCCAACTGCAAAATACCCACAATCTCCTGTTTACATAACTTGGACTTGGTGCATATTCTCAGCTCGCTTGTAAAGCAGAAGAGAATTTGCTCGTTCTGGATGGGTGGGGGCAGAGGGTGCAGGGACAGATTAAGGGCTCAAGGCTGTGGCCCGTGTTTGGGCGAGGAGATAACGGGGGCTCGGCTGCTGGTGCCGGAGGGTCAGTGCTGCCCGGCAGCACCTGAATCGCACCAGATATGCTACGAGTATTTTTAGATCTGGATCCCTGTGCGGGGGATAATTTGTCCTTCTGGATGGCTCAGGTGTGGGTGTCTTGGCTTGTTCTGAGAGAAGGGATGTCAGTCTTGAGCGCTGGCTGGAGGGTAACTGAGCTTCATGGAGAGTAAATGGAATCAGAATTGGTTTGGTGGAGAGACCTTCAAGATCTTTGAGTCCAACTGTTCCCCCAGCACTGCCAGGGCACCACTAACCCCTGGCCCCCAGCACCACATCTCCACGGCTTGGAAACCCCTCCAGGGATGGGGACTCCACCACTGCCCTGCCCAGCCTGGCACAGCCCTTCACAGCCCTTNGCTCAACACCCCCAGGTCCCTCAGCTGCTCCTTACCACACTCCTGCTCTAGACCCTTCCCCAGCTTCGTTGCCCTTCTCTGGCCACGCTCCAGCCCCTCAATGTCCTTCTGGGAATGAGGGGCCCAAAACTGACCCCAGGATTCAAGGTGTGGCCTCCCCAGTGCCCAGTACAGGGAAATGGAAACTGCTGCAGCGGCTCAGCCCAGTGCAGCTCAAATGAGCATTTCTTGCTGCTTCTGAGAACATCCCTGTGGTTTAGCAAAGTGGCCCAGATGCGCTGGGTTTCCAGGCTGCTGTAGGCGCCTGAGGTCAAAGGAAACCACCTAGAAACCCTCTGTACCAGCAGTGAGCTTTTCTGGAGCACAGTCCTGTGTGGATGCCTTGGGTTGGTTCGCTAGGCGTAGATATTTTGTGCATATATGTGGCAATCTGGGTAAATATAAACCCGTGTGGCAGAGCGTAGCCTAAAATAGGTTGAAGCTGACGTTCCTTCTGTCTCGTTTTCTGGAAGCCATCTTAATTATCAAATATTGATGTGATAGTAGAGCTCAGATGCTGAGATTTATGCTGCATCTTGAACGCAGAGGGGGAACAGTTTCCCTTTTGAAAAATGAATGGCTGGGGGGAGAAAAGCAGCGCGGATCGCTGTGGAGTTGTCTGCGGAGCACACTTAATGCTTGATTAAATATTTAATTTAGCAGCAGCGTCACACTCTACTGTGAGCCATGAAATCTCGTTATGGAATTATAATCTCTTAAAAAAGAATAAGCGTGCTACCTAGTGACCTGGCTCGTACTATGTTTAGTGCTGGATCACTAATTCCAAAGAAACAAGTCTCAAGTGCTTTAAATTGAATATAAACAGTGGTAGCAAGTCTGTTTTGAGCCTGAATCAATAGAATTGGGTCAGATTCCTAGAACAAGAATATTGTGGGCTCTGCTTTGAAAGGCAGCAAGCTGCCAGCTCGGATCTCTGCTCTGTTAGAGGAAGAGCTGGTGTTTTAGCTGCTCTTTGTCTTCCTCTGTTACCTTATCTTCTCTCTATGGTTTTGCTAACTTGAATCCTTCTTGTAGCTTCTTGCTCTTCGCACTCTCCTGTGCAGTAATCCGTTGTTTCTAGTGGGTTACAAAATGCCTGAAAGCATAGCGACTGCTGAAAAAAATTGAATTTTGTGGTAGTGTGGGCTACCCAAGTGACCAATATTTTTCTCCTTCCAAACAGCACATTGCAATTCCAAGGCCCGATCGACCTACAGAAGTACGGACTTTCACGTTTTATCTTTCCAATATTGGCAAGGACAGCCCCCAAGGGAGCTTTGACTGTATCCAGCAGTATGTATCTAGGTGAGTGGTACAGCAAAAGAAAATCTAGTTTTTTTAAAAAAACAATTTATTATCTTCTGTAGGATCATTTCCCTAACAAACCTGAGCAAAACTTTAATGCATGTTCTTTCTTTTTAGAGTCTTCCTAATCTGTTTGCATGTGTATATTTGGGAAGAGAGGCACTCACAGAGGAATCTACCTCTTGGTTTCTTTCTGTCCCCTCCTGTTACTTAAATAACACGACCACGGTTATTCCCAGTGACAGCGAAGTGCCCGTTGGCAGTGTTGGGAGTATCTTTTCCGTTGTGTTTCTTTTGCAGCAATGGCAATATCCATTTGGATTGCCTGGGAAGCATACAGGATAAAATCACGGTGTGTGCGACCGATGATTCCTACCAGAAGGCAAGGCAAAGCATGGCACAGGCGGAGGAGGAGACCCGCAGCCGGAGCGCTATCGTCATCAAACCTGGGGGGAGATACGTAGGTAAGCAGCAGCCTGATTTGGGGGGGTCTTCACTGGCTTCTGAAGTCAAACGCTGACCTTTGCTTGTCCATGAAAGTCTTTACCAAGTACCTGGTAGTTCCTTACAGATGCCTGATTTATTAGGGTGCTACTCTCCTTGTATCACGACTTCTTCATGGCTTCCACCTTCACCCTAGAACGTGTGCAGTGGTGTTTGGCTGGCCTCTGAGGGTTGTCTGTGTGCGGTCACATCGCTCTCTGGCACGATTTCCCATTTGTCATGTGGTGGTGCTGAGAGCGTTCTGCTGACCCATCAGAAGTGGCTTCGCTCCTCGCGAAGTCAGCTGAAACGGCCCACCACTGTCACCGCACGTCTGGTGTGTGCCCGCGCTCGGGACCGTGACATGAGACATCTCGGATGCAGATAGCAGAGCCCCTCTGTTAATAAAGAGTCTACGGCAGCGCTGCTGCCTGCAGCCTTCAACACACTGTCTTGCTGTGACAGCGAAAGGAGAATCTCAGGGGAAGAAACAAAACTGTGGCAAATCTCAGTGGGCTCCAGAAGGAGCCAGCAGAGATCTAGATTTGGGCTCAGGTCTCTGCTTAACCACAGCCTGGTCCCAAACTCAGGGCATGGATATTAACCAGAAGGCAGAGTTTTTGGGTGGGTTTTGTGTTTTTTTTTTGAGCCAGCTGTTTTTTCTGCAGCCCATGTGATCTGTAGCCAGTCTTTTCTCAGAGGATATCTGTGATGAGAATGGTGAGCTGCAAAATGTAGAACTGCCCCTGACTCATTGTTTTATTGGCCAAGTGCTCAAAGCTGAGAAATAAGATAGTAATCAGGAAGGAAATGCATTGATTTCCTGTAGACTAGAAGATTATTTTGTTTAGCTTACATTTGAGAACATTACAGTAAGTGGATGAAATTGTCGGGCTCGTGAAGGAGAAGATTCTCAAAGCAAATCGCTTCCTGGAAAGACAGAGCAAAACTTTTGATTTAAAAATACTCTTGCTAAAGCATTCACCGCTCTGAAATGGAGGTACCAGCACGGAAGGAGCAGTGGAGTGAAGTCTGTGCTGCATTTTCAAGATGTCAGGGTTTGAGATGGGAGGAAAGAGCTGGTCCAAGAAGGAAGAGCCTGGGCAAGGTCTATCCTCTCATGGGATACGCACGTATTTGGTGTGCCAGCACCAGCGGCTGATTCACTCGCGGGCTGGTCTGGAGGGAGAAGGCTGGCGCTCACATTTCCATGAGAACACGGAGCTCAGCACTTCAGCGTCAGTGGAGTCATTCCAGGCAGCTCAGATGTGGAAGGATTTATATGAAATGTTGAAATTGGAGATCAACAGAACAGTGCAAATGGGCACTAACGCTTGGACAAATAGATATGCAAATAGCTGCAGGGAGATGTGTGTGCTTATATATACACCAAATGTGTGTGTATATACATCTTGATATATGCACACATAAATATTTTAAAAGACTTCATGTTCTGGCTTAACTTAGTTTTTTTTCTTTTCCTATCATTGCACATCTTGGCTCCAGCCTTAAGTGGAAAGGTCCCAGTGTGTTTTTGCTGTTCATGACCTGGCAGCAGTTAAGGCAGTTCTAGAAAGCCGACGAATCTTCTCGTGTCCCATTCCGGGAAATGAAGTCCAGTTGACCTCTGAATTTTGGGATATTTAACGTGTGAATTGTTGTTTTGCTCCCTCTCAACTTAACTCAGCCCTGCCGACGATGGGCTGAACTTAACTTGCATCAGCGTGGTGCGTAATAAAAAGCCAGGAAATGGGGACTCAGTTACGCAATCTACATTTCAGTAAAATAAACACTGCAGACAATCACCAGTATCTTCAGATGACTCAGTTGAAAACATCGCTTCCTAGCAGGGGAGAATTGCCGTGCTGCAATGAACCTCCAGAACCCTTGCAGTAAATGCTGGGTGTTATTTGTCCTAGTGAAGGTCATTTTCCTGAACCAAAGTGATGATTGATTGTATGTTCCAAGTTTTAGACCTTAGACCCTACAAATTTTCTTTTTCATTTTGCTGGTTTGGTAGCAGGAACCTGCCTTTGTGACCTGTTTCTGTGTCCAAAATAGTAAAATTCCTTGATTTGCGCTTCAGTAGGTGACGTGGGACTTGTGAGAGGGTTCTTCTCCAAGCTGGTTTTCCGTAGGAATGGCAAAAATGAATTCTTGTATAATGCTGTCAGAAACCAAGAACCACACTTGGGACGGAGCTGAGGAAGCTGCTTCTGAGGACTCGAGATGAACTTTGGGGACAGCTTTATGTTCTCACATACATCTAGCTGTAATTGGAGGGTGAAGCAGCTATTCCTGCAGCACGGAAGGGGCTGTTCTGTCAGGACAGACAGCACACTAATGAATAGGCCGATGTACCACTGTTAGACCCCATTCATGTGGCCGTGTTTGGTGGGGGGAAGGGAGATAGACCCAGCCCCATAAAGTTCCTATTGTTCTAAAAGCAGAAACATCTGCTGGAGTAGCGTTTTTGCTGAGATCAGCAGCAGGGAGCTGCTCGTTGACCAGTTCTGGTCTTTCCACTCCATATTTTGACTCTTCTACATAATAATGCAGAATTTTCTTCTCACAGGGAGGGGGAAAATGGGTAGATTAACCATGGGGATACATGCACTTGGGATAAATGAAAAGCTGGCGAACAAAGAGAGCTTTATGCAAGCTTGTGGCCAATAATACTCAGGTTTCCAGAGCTTGGTGTTGCTGTTTACTTGTTACAAGCTTGTCATGAACCATAAAATTCATGGGATCCTCATTCCGGCGGCGTATCGGGATGGATGGGGGTGTGCTGGTTGTGTCTGTCCTTCATTGTCATCTTCTGGCACTTGAGATGGTGTGATGAACTCCATATACGTGTTGACAGCCCACTGGCCTTTGCAAGGTGACTGCTGCAGTTTACTATTCTCATCTCATTTTAGGCAAAAAGGTTCAGGTGCGTAAACCTGCACCAGGAGCTTCCGATGCTGTTCCCTCCAGGAAGCGCCCAACGCCAGTCAACCTTGCCAGTGCAATAAAGAGAGGCAATAGTGCGATTTCTCAGAGACCCTTCAAAGATAGGGTTGTGCACTTACTGGCACTAAAGCCTTATAAGAAACCTGAACTTATTCTCAGATTGCAGAAGGATGGACTTTCTCAGCAGGACAAGGATTTGCTGGACAACCTTCTGCAGCAGGTTTGTACTCTGAAGAAGGCAACAATTTCGGTAAAGGGAAATGTCTTCTCAGGCCGGTCGTACCCTCTGTGTTAGTCTGAACGTAACCTGTGTGTCTGAGCTGCAGCTCAACATTCCTCTGAAGGCCATGTCCAGCAGAAGTTCACCATTCACCGCGTTGGGTTTTGCTGGAGGTAGCAGAAGCCTCTCGTGCGTGCACCTTGGCTCGGGTGTATGCAGCTAAGCTGGGTCATTTTGGTTCCCCGCATCACTCGCTTAAGGGGAACACTTTTAGTTGGTCATGAGGAGGATTCCCTAAGAGGAGCTACAAGCTCTTTCATTAGTCATAACCTATAAATCTCTGTATTTTTATTAACGTGACCGTAAAGGAACACGTTCAGCGTTGACACGTGACATTTCCTATGCGAGGGGGGAAAAACTACGTCCCTCTCTGCCAAGCTTTGCATCTCCGTTGTGTCGTTCAGCCTTATGCCTTTCCTACTCGGAGCTGCAGCTGGTTCGGTGTGAAGATCATGCAGCTTCTTGCCAAGCGTAGTACTTGTATGTCAAGTGTGAAAGCTTTTTCTGAGCTGAATCAGTCCTTAACACTTTGAGTCATGTCAGAGGTGCCATTTTAGGAACTGCAGTAAATACCTTCGTTGCTCTCCCAGTGCAAACACACCATGGATATTTATTTAAATGCTGCAGCTGCCCTCTGCTGTATTGGGGGGGGTTTCACTCCTTTCCAGGGTTGAAAAGAATGAGACAGCAAGGAGTTAGTACAGTGAGGAGTTAGTTTGCCCGAGGGCACAGGGCAGGTTGTATTGAAAATGGAGTTAGTGCTGGCACAACTTGCTCCTTCCCTAGATTTTAATCCCGTAGCCTTTAATTTCCCAGCAGCGCTAAAATTCTTTTGGAGCACCCTTTTGAATGCTGCAAATAGGTTTAATATTAGAAATACTGTTTCTGATAACCACCTTTTATCGATGCTCTTGCAAACCCCTGGCAGGCAAGCGGTGTGTTCGCAGTGTCAGCCCGATTAGGCTAAATGCTGATTATTTTGGCTGTAAACGTATTGCTCGTAAACTTAATCTCCCTTCAGTGCTACCAAGGCTCCCATCTGCGAGCAGACACAGATAAGCTAAAAATTACAGGCTGCATTAAAGCTACATGTCTAAATACGTCTAGGTGTGGGTTTCATTGTACTCTTGCATCTCTCTTAGGACTCCGTGTTCCTGCTGGCCTTTTTGCCTCATTTTGCAAGGTTTCTATTTTTGGGAGGCCTGGGGTGGAGCTTACAGAGTCCCACACCAGCAAAACAAGGAGGTAGCAGCTTTCAGCCTCTGCACGGAGAAAATCTTGGGTTGTTGTTGTTCTGCCTGGACTACAAGCTCTGCCGAGCAGCGTGTCTCCCGCTGTAAAAAGCGGTAACCAGAGAGATTTCTCGGAGAGTTTTTGTAAAAGAACCTGGCTTTGCTTTTGTCTCTCGGGCATGTTTACTGGGGTATCGAAATGTAAAACACAGCTCGAATTCTTCTTGTGTTTTGGCTCAGGATTTTGGAAAGCTGACAGAACCGAAAGGAAAAACAAAGTGTTCATCATGTAAACTGATAACTGTGCTTTCTATTTTTTGCTTATCAGGAGAGCTTTTCTCCATCAGTTCTGCAGCTTTTTTGCTTTTAAATTCATAGATTGTTTTAATGTTTAGTCGTAGTCTCCCCAAACCAAAAGCAGAGGAATTAACATCTTCAATTATTCCAAGACTTTCCACTCCTTCCCCTGCCTTTCCGAGGCTATCTTACTGTTGGATAATAGAAATTCATAAGCAGAACCATCTCCTGAATGGGGCGAGCGATGGACAACACGAATCCATAAACAAATGCACGGTATCTCCGCTGACTGAATAAAAACATCTTCCAGTTTCAAGTGGAATCAGTTGCAAAGCTGAGTGAGCTTGGGTTTGCCGGGCGGTTGGAGGCACTTCTGCCTCCATATCCCTTCCGTAAACACGAACGGAAGGTTTTGTTGTCCTTCTAAACTCGCAGTGCTCCGTAGTCACCTAAAAAGGGTTCACTAAGAGTGTCTGTGAAAGCTTCATGGGGGCTTCTTGGGTTGTGCTAACACTGTATTTTTCAGACGCGTGACCAGCAGCAAGAAGTTAAAATTTTCAGTCAAGCTGTGGAAAGGCTGATTAAAGTGGGATAACTCTTAGCAAGTTGTTTCCATTCTAATACAATCCCGCTGGTTCCAGCAGCGTTTCCTACCCGTGTAGGCACCACGCGGAGTTTTGTTGGGAAGCTACACACGAGAGAATTGAATAAAATGTCAGAAAGCTGCTTGTGCAGGCGTACTGAGCGGGATTGAGGTGCAGTGCTTTGCTGTAAAGCCCTGGGTTTTAAGCTGGTAATCACAGGTTTTGTTCTTGCCCTGGAGTAGTCCTTGGAACCAAGTTCTCCTCTGTAAAATCCAGCAGGTGATCCTGATGCCCTGAACTGCACAGCGTGATCTGCAGGCTCCCTAATGTGTGGGATCCTCACGGCATTCTCCTCACTGCTCCCCGAGAAAGCCGCTTTCCAGCACCTGTTTTAGTGGCTTGTTAGTGAGAAATCATCTCCTGGCAATTTTTAAAACTACGTGGTCGCCTCGAGAGTTCCCCTATCAGCTAATAAGCTGCACTCTTCCAGCCATTGGATGGGCACGATAAGTGAACTGCCTGTTCCCTCTAGGGTTTATTTCCAGATATTTCTATACCTTCCAGACTGTCCACGCTGAATAATCTGTGTAGATACGATACCTTGTTCCCCAGTAAACTGGAAGTGCTTTGGAAACTCAAACCGTTGCAATGCCAAGGCAAAAGGACAGGCACAATTTGCTTAAATAATTAAGAAATGAAGTATAAAGTCTCTCCTTATTCTCTGACACTACTAACTGCTGCTAACTGAGATTTTTGCCTACGTCTTAGATCTCTTTTGTCAGAAAAAGCAAGAAAATTAAACCCTAACAATTTATTTTGGTTTTTTTTGCAAATTACTTTTGTTTCAGGTGGCAAATCTGAGTGCTAAGGACAGCACTTTCACACTGAAAGACTGTGTATACAAAGAGGTGCAGAAGGACTGGCCTGGCTACTCTGAAGGAGACCAGCAGTTGCTGAAGAGGATACTTGTTCGGTAATTATTCCATCTTCTCTAATATCACCTGGAGCTTGAAAATACTGGGCCAGGTCAGTTGCTATAAATCAGGGTAACCAAAGTCAGTAGAACTATGGTAAGTTGAGTTATTTTAACGTCAGGTCAACCTGTTTATCATCCAGGCAGCTGTAGGAGTTGACTAAACCTGAATATCAAAGCAGACGAGCTCTTCAGACCATCTGAAGTTGCCTTTAAATCATTATACTAAAAACTAGGGAAAAAAACCTGGATGGGAAACAAAAGCTGTTGCAATTAAAAGTGAACGGTGGTTTAAAAAGCTGGGAGGTGAACAGATGAAGGCAGATACACAGTCCACAGGATGCCTGTGCTCATGTTCCTCCATGAAATAGCCCTTAACAGAGTGAGTTGAGAGAACTTTGTCACATTGATTGCTAGAGACTTTTTTTTCCTCTACAGATATTTTTCCTTAGGTGAAGCCTCCAAGCTTGGAAGCTTTTGGCTGGCAGGCAGCAGGGGAAGAGAACCTATCTCCCTGCTTTAAAGGAGAATTCTGCTCCGTGTGTTTGCATTTCCCTCTCTGGGAGTTCACTGTGTTTGTACTGACTCGGTGCAGATTTTATAATGCAGACAGATTTTTACTCGACTTGTTTTTGAGACTTATTTTATTGCACTTTTGGTTAAGATTAAGTAGAGCGTGCTCTGTTTGAACAGTTTCCATGATTTGAAAGCACAATTGGCTTGGAGATGAGACTTTGTTAAACCAACAGAAACTTGCACTTAAAGTGCTTTGGCGTGCTAAAGAAAAATCAAACTCGTTTCGATGGCCTTGATGCTGAATTGTAATTAAATGGAAAAATACAACTGCCGTGCCATCTTTATGGCTTTCAAAAAAGCGAATTTCTCCCAGTAGAAAGCAATGTTTACTGCTTTTTCTAGAATTGTGGCATTCAGTTATGCGAAGGTCTATAAATAGACCTTGGAAAGGATGTATTCAACTGTACAAACAAAGACCCGCTCGGCCAGTGCAGGTAATGAGGCTACAAAATGGAAAAAACATGTAGGGTTGAAGACAGTAGAAAAACACTCACGAAAAGGGCACAGGCACCACACGTAGGACTTTACATCGCCGGCTGTGGTAGTCTGCTTGGTTGCCTGGATCCGGGCAATTGTTAAGTGTCCTCTCAGTTTTTGGGTCCAGTTACCACTTGGTGGCCCAGTGACTGCAATAATTAGCACATCCACAAGCACTAAAACTCTATCTAACGGTGCCCATGTTGGACTAACTCTTTTTTCTTTTCTCATGTTTGTGTTTTCCATCTTCCTTCCGCCAATAGTGAAGTGTTTTTCCGCTGTTGCAAGAGCCACTGAATTGAAAGTCGTCATCTTTCATTCACTTTTTTTTTTTTTAAGTCCATAATTAACATGTTAGGAGATGTTACTACACGGTTCCTCAGTCTGGTCAAACGACATCCAAAAAGCCACTTTCACTGCCGTGTTTATGGAATATCACTGTTCCCCTTCCTGTTTCCACAGTCTCCGAGTACTTTTCTTGAGCTGATCGGTGGCTGTCAAGATTGTTCTCAATAAAATTAAAGAAAGCAGCAACGGAAGCCAGAGCGGCAGGGAGAGTGCGGGCGGCTGAATGTTGCTGCAGCACAGCCAAAGGTTCAAGCTCAGGTTAAAAGAAAACCTTGTCAAAGTCGTGGGCTCTATCTCCAAAATCTTCCCAATGTTTGAAAAATACGTGTGTGCTTCAAAGCTGATTCCAGCCTCTTGTGGAAGAATTCAGACCTTGGTTATTGAGGCTGTACAGCTGGTGACAAAGTGACTACAGAGCTAGCTTATTCAAACCTTTAACCCCTGATTTTTTTAATTTTTTTTTCCAGCTTGACAGCTGCAACTTGATATAACAGTAGTTGGTTTTTTGTTGTTTGTTTTTTTTTTTTACTGGGTGATAAATAAACAGGTGATGTGGCTGGTGGCAGAGCAGGGCAAAGCTGATGTGCTGTGAAACTGCTCCGAGGTCTAGAGAGCCCCTTGGGCCCTGGGGAGTGGAGATACCCCACGAGAATGTGAATTAAGGCCGTAACCTGATGACAATGGTTGGCATTGCACTTTTTACCTTCAGGAGGTTTCTGTTGTTTGTCAAATACTACAAATACAGGCAGGAGTAGCATGATTTTGCAACTTAAAAGCGTTATTATGAAGCCCTACATGTAAATCCTCACGGACCAATAATTCTGTAACAGTTCCTATTATAATCCTGTGTTTCCTGGACCCAGAGGGGCTCTCTCCCAAAAGAGGACTGCTCTTCCTGTAAAATGCTGGTTTAATGGCGCTAATGAGCAGCAGAACTTATTCCTCACCATCCAAACCTGAGTTTCGGCCTTTTTTTCAATGCGCTCACTTTCTGAATTGTCTCATGGAGACAATTTTAACTGGCTGAGGCCAAGTCAGCAGAAATCAGTTGAAATAATACCTTGCTTATTGAGCTGTATTTCAGTCTCTAACAGGAATATCCTATACGCTTTGAAGTTCAATGCCAGGTTTTACTAATCTGTGTCTGGATCATTTTTCTAAGGTTTTAATTCATTTGTTGGAATACTTCTGCCACTAGCTCAAGAGAAAAGAGGTGAAACTGTTGCAAGAGAAGTTCTACCCTCGGTAGGAAATCCTCTTGCCTATCTGATAGCTCAGCCTGCCCCCTCCCTCCAAGCCACAGCTCCAGCAGTGTCAGGTCAAGGTGTTACCTCCATTCACAGAGCTATAAAGATCATGGGAAGTCAAGAAGGACATAAGCAATTACCAGATGTTGTTGATTGATTCTGTCCTGTAGTAGCTGCTTCTTCCTAGATTTTGTCCGAGATCAAAGCTGTAAGTGCCTGAGCGAGCTACTTTTCATGGCATCTTCAAGCAGTCAGCGTTCGAGCCCACAAAAAGGCCCTTTTGCTCTGTGGGAAGACTTGAAATACCATCTGTTGGCTTGTCAAGCAAGGATTTAAACAGCCCTCAATTCTGTTTTTCAGGAAACTCTGTCAGCCCCAGAACAGTTTTCAAGGAGAAGCGCCTTCCCTGAGCCCACCAAAAGACAACGTGAACTCCAGCTCTCCTCCTCAGGTGGGTGATCCTTCTCCAGGGGCGTTAGAGAGGGAGCGATGGGCTCCATCTGCTCCCGACGGCGTTGGTCACTGGACGCAGATCCGGGCCAAGCTGTTCAACCTGTCTGCACACCGTAACCACCTGCTGCTGGAGGCGCTGAGGTCAATAGGTTCTTGGGGTTTTTTTCTATTTTATTAAGTTAGACTCTAATTCTGGGTTTCCTCAGCATCTGTTTCTCTTCTGGCTGTGGTTCAGTGACGGCCTATGGGGAGCATCTCTGACAGCGTGTCTTAAGTTTTAGTTTTGAGGGCTAAATTTTTTGTTGCACAGTGCCTACATCCCTCTTGGAGTTCCTGGGAGAATGAGCTTGTGTTTTACTCATTACTAATAATTGACTGGAACGAAGCAGTAATAAGTAGCTCCCGAACACGGTTGAGTTATTAAAAACCTTGACCTTTTGCAACCTAATTGCCGTGACAGATCAGGGGCAGGTTGGTCTGCTCTTTGATTTGTTGAGATGCCGGTGCACGGAGCTGTGAAAAGTACGTTCCGACTGGTTTTCCATGATGATAACCTGCAGAGGAGCTGCGTCTGCCGGCGTGTTGAGCAGAGTTTGTCCCCACTCTTCTCGGTATCTCTTAGCGGAGGCATTGCTTGCTTGCGTTGTGAAATGCCGGCTTCCCTTCTCTGCTGTGGGTCAGCCCAGACAAGTCGAGTATTTATTCTCCTCCTGCCAATGGAATGTGTAATGCCTACTTGTCTGGACAGACGCACTGAGGATTAGTGGCAAAGAATATTAGCAGGTAAAGAAATTATGTGCTTTCTGGCAGTGAGAGGGAGGCAATTCTCTATTGAGAACACGAACTGTGCAACTTGTTCGCCAGGTAGCTAGATTCCAAACCCTCTCCTGCTCTGCTGTGGGCATGTTTCTGGTGAAGAAAGAACAATCCCCTTCATTCGAGTCAGCTTAGAAAGACACAACCCTGTTTAGAGGCTGGTCTTGGGTTTTTAACCTGATTCTGAAGAAAATACAGGTTGAAAAATTATCTTACTTGTGGCTGTACATGTTTTGAAAGACACCGAGGTCTGTAAGGGGTGCTTCTAGTCTCTTGAGGTGACCCAGTCGAAGCTTTGGGTGGTTAATTGGTTTGGATCTAGAAAAGGCAAGTGAAACGGGCAGTTGAACATGGAATAGAAGTTTCCAGCTGTACTTCTAGCGTGGCTTGTGTGAGACAGCAAACCTCAGACAGCTCTTTATTGTAAGCAGTCATTTCTTTGATACTCTATAGCTGTAGTTTCTATTTAGAGAAGGGATGCCTGCTAATGGTTGCAGTCCCAGCAGAGGACTGGGATTTGGTAGGCTGGAATGCAGAATATTTTGGGAAAGTTGAGTTGTGGAATGAGGGCGAAGGAAAAGATCGGCCTGGTAATTGTGAGGAAGCGTGGCAGAGCATATACCAAAGAGGTGAAGCTGGTATTTGTTGCCTTTAAAGAAAGGACAGTAGAAGGTGGCAGCTCTTAGCTCTGTCGCCTGTTTGGAGAGCTGTGGTGGAAGTGACTGGCCTCTCCTTTCGGGAGATGGACGCTGCTCGTGCGCTGCGGGAAGGCAGCCGGGGATCTTGCAGAGCCGGTTCAACGTGCTGTCCTTGCCCCTTGAGCTCGGTGGCTGGATGAGCGGCTCCTGGGCAGAATTACCCTCACAGGTAGAAAGGATCCGGGCTGTGAGTGTCCTTGAGACACCCTCGAGTTACCAAAGAGCGGTAAGAATTGGGGAGAAGAAGAGGGAGTTGGTGGCTCCGTGACGGAGCAGCTGCACATCCAGCTGCGCTTCTGCGACGGGACAAAACTTCCCTTTGCAAACACATCACGGTGCTGCCTGAGACATAAAGAAAACAATCAAATATCCAAAAGAAATAACCAGAACTGTCGCTTGTTTTTCTCCGGGCACTAAATAATCTTTCCTCAGAGTTTTGCAGCCCCGTGCTGCCAGGCAGGGCACACACACGGCTGCACTGAGGGCTGGCCAAGGTCCTTTTGGCTGGACTGACCTGACAGCCATAGTTCTGGCTCTGCCTCGAGCTCTTCTTTCTGCTGGCTGATGGATGGGCTCTTCCACAGTGCAGCTTCCCCAGTCTGTAGGTAACTGTTTACTGGGAGATGTGGGGGCACAGCTTCTCCAAGCCCTGCCGCTGCCAGCCCAGGTCAGGCTGATGGGGACAGTTGGGAACCACTTCCCTCTCTACACTTTTTATTTAAACAGAGAATCACATTGGCCTGTGTGACATGGCTTTTAAAACTGCTGGAAATGCCCTTTTCTGCCTTAAATTCTGAGAACAATTGACACCTCCTCATCTCTTCCGGGAAATGCCTCTTTCTTGAGAAGAGGAAGGAGTGGTATTGCAAGTTGTTGACCACAGAGTTGGTAGAATCAGTTGGGAATGAAATGCAGAACTTGCAAATCCCTCCCTGCTCCAGAGGTCTGAGCGCATCGTTCCTTCGCAGAGACTTGCAGGTGCTCAGCATCATGCCACGGCCAGAAGGACAGATGTTTTTATGGTTGTTTCTGTTCTTGAAGTGGCTGGGCCAGATGGAGGGTGAAGGGCAGGGGTTTATTTCCAAAGGGCTGGGTTTGAGGTAAGGTGGAGCGAGAGCGAGCTGGGTTGCACAGCCTGGGTATGAATAGTGCAGGAGATCAGTAATCTCTGATGTGATGGTGGGTTTCTGCACGCTCTTCCACTGAGCTGTGGGCTCCAAGGTAGCTGCTGGGATTGTCAGGAAGCAGTTTGGGATGGATCAGCTTCTGTAGGACCTGGTGGTCCTGGAGCTTGTGTCCAGGACCAGCCTCTGAGCTGGGACACTTGTTGGCAGCTCTCATGGGTCGCAGAGCTCCTTTTCTGGGGATACTCCCTCGTTCTCTGGTGTTGCACCACCACCTAGTGGTAACAGCATCCAAAATTCTGGCCTCAACACTTCAAGATGGTTTGTGTTTTTTTTTCTTTCCCTTTTTCTTCCCTAGAAACGATCCCAGCCTCTGGAGTTTATCGATCCACTGGCCAACAAAAAGCCCAGGATCTCACATTTGGCTCATAGAACTCAACCCACTTTCAACGGGAAACTGAATTCCTCCAACGGGAAGGACGCTCCTGCCCCTGCCCTGCCGCCGGCTCTCCCGGAGTCGGTGAGCTCCAGCTCCAGCCTCCCGGTGCTGGAGCTGCCGAGGCCTCACGATCCCCTTTCGGATGTCAGCAATGACCTGACTCACAATGGCAGAGACTGTGAGAACCCGGAGCCGGCTGACAGACTGACTCATCCTTTGTCAACAGACTGTCCCCAGACGAGCAAGCACAATTGCAGCTCGTACGTAAAAACCAAGAAAAAATCCAAAAAGCACAAAGACAAGGAAAAGGAGAGGAAGGAGAAGAAAAATGAAGAGAAATGCAAAGAGGAGAAGCAGGACTGTGAAGTAATAAAAAATGCTGACTTAGTTAGTGTTCCCCAGGAGCAGGTCACAGGTACGTAGAGGCTCAGAGGTCCTCCTGCACGGCTTGTGCTGAGATAACCTTGATATCGGCTGTGTGTGATTCCTGCCCCAAACCTCTTTGAGGAAGGAGGCCGCGGGCCTCGCGGAGCCCGTGTGTGTGGTTAACGAAATAATATCGCTGTCCCTACCTACAAATCAACAAACGCTCCCTCTCCAAAGAGGATATCAGGTTTTTCCTGTTCAACCCTTCACGCTGTTTGGAGCTGCCTCAGACCGTGTCATGTTTCTCCCTGTTAAATTAAAAGCCGTATTAATACGCGGGGATGAAAGGCAGACATCAAGATCTGTTGGGAAAAGCAGCGCTGCCCGATTGCTCGCGGCTCCTCTGCTTCTGTTGGGCATTGTGATGGCTGCTGGATTGATGTTTAACTCGGTAATGAAAAGTTAGTCACAAAAGCTTTTAATATGGGCAAGAAATGATAGATAAGTCTGGTGATAAATGCTGTCAGAGCAGGGTGCAACCAGCTCTTTCAGGCCAAAGGAGCATCCTTGCTATGTCCCACTATTCCTCTGAATTTTTCCTCGAGGACCAATGCATCCATGAATCTGTGGCCCGTTGAGATGCAATGAAAGTGTTTTCCATCAAGCCAGTGTGTTTCTGAGTCAGCTCTACACACTCTAGAGCAGAGAATATAGTTGGCTAATCCCATCCGTTCCCAGTTTTCTGCTGTTTCTTGGCTTTTAGACCTCCCCGGAGCAGTGGGGCTTCTCCTGCAGCCTCTGGGAACGCTGCCGTCCCAATCCCTTCTTAAATTCTTTTTTGCATCCATCTTGTTTTCCTTTGCCCTGTCACTACTTTCTACATTCCTCTTCATGCTTGGTGCATGAAAATCATCCAGTGTGGGCTCAAAAAGGAGAGTAACTCGAAAGGGAAACATAGTTTGTCAAATTCCTGGAAAGGGAGAACTTCCCAGGGCACCGGGGTTAATATGATATCAGCTCTCGCCTTCCCCATGGTCTTTGTAGCACCTACAAAATGCAATTTGACTGCTCAGCAGGATTTGTGATGACAGCTCGTAGTTCTGGTGATTGTGTGGCGCTGCAGAACTACACTCTTTAGGTCATTCTTCAATACTTTGGTCTGACTTTTGTGTCAATCCTAGGGTTTTTTTTCTGTTAATGTTGGTTTTCTTCCCCACGTACCTTGTGTCTTGAACAGTGATGGATAGATGCACACCCCTTTTCTCTCTAGATGTATATTTTTGCCAGTCTTTCTTATAAACACCAAAATATCCCGAATTCTTTATTCAGGAGGTTGCTGACACTTTACCACCTTTTCTGCTCTGCTTTAGAAACAGCTTTAATGACTGGCTTTTTGTTAATTAGAGTCAGGTTTTGTTCCTGCTGCACCGCTGATGTATGCGAGGGAACGCATCCGGGCTGGACTTGGGAGACATCATAAACAGGATGTGGTCAGCGGCTGCTCGGATCTCGCACAGCCAGCCCCCGTCTGATGGGGAGCTTTGCCTTCTGTGCCTTGCTTCACATGGACAGCGTGGGCCAAATCCTGCTCCTTTGGTCTGCAGCAAATGGCTGCTGGCCTTCCTTGGGCCAGGGGCTGTGGGGAAGGAGTTTCTCCTGGGAGCTTTGGTCAGGAGGGACCTTTGGGGTCCTTCCAGCAGTCAGTAGGTGGCACTCATGGGCAAAATAAACCTCCTTCTTTCCTCCCTTTTTCCTTCATGATGGTGTTCCTTACCCACATTCCTCATCTTGCCCGTGTTCCGCATCTTTGGCGTTGGTGGTCAGGTCAGGATGGCAGCAGAACTGTCTGCAAACGTCTGCAGTAGGAATTTGAGACTGGGGTGTTTATAACGACACCTTTCCTGCCATTCTCCTCGCAAAAGCCTTTCCGTGGAAATTCAGAGAGAAATGGCTTTTTCAAAGGTACAGTTAGGTTATTGCTTTTCCCTGCCTTTCACTTGGGTCTTTCACGCTCCCTACGATTTATCTGGGGCAATGGTTGTACTGCCGTGGTGTAGGTGAGCGTGGGCTCGGGCGAGGCCTGGGGCTCTCACACCTTTCCTGGGCATCTAGGGAAACTGCAGCCAAGGTGCTGCTTGCTCCGAGTAGGAGATTTCAGAAGAAGAAAAACACTTTTGCAAAGCGGTTGAGTTAAATCCTTTGTGCCTTTTCCACTTGCCTCTTATTTTGCTGCCTTCTCACGGGTGCGGTTGACTCTGATCAGGACTTTCAGTATAATTTGTGAGAAATACCCCTTTCAAACCCGCGTCCAACTGCTTGCTTCAAACTAATAACGCCCTGTTTGGGTCGAGGATGGGGTCTGGCTCAGGCTCCTGTTCAAAATCCCGTTCCTCCTGAGGTCTTTGGTCCCTTCCCTTAAACTCCCACCCGTTCTTAGCTGAGCCTTGCTTGATTCCCATTTCTTCAACTTCATCGAGCAGGGAGCACTTGGATTTGTCTGCAGGGCAGTGGGGCTGGTGAGGGAAAAGCCACACGCCTCATAAACCTCTCTGTGGTACCCTCTAGGAGCCCGGAGTATTAATAGTCGGAATCTGAACGTGGAGTATTAATAGTAGGAATCTGCTCAGCGTAGAGTCAGGAGAAAAGAATGTGCACCTTGCTCAGCTCTGTTGTGCTCATCTGGGCTCATAAATTTGTTTTGCACTTGAGCAGTGGTGATATCAGTGTTATCCCATGCTGCAGGCAGTGTTTATAAACCAATTAAATTAAGGGAGTTTTGCTACTCGGTGCACTGGCTGATGTTGATACTGTTTTGCTGACAGACAGATATTAGAGAAGCCTTGAAATTTCAGCCACCTCACTGTGGATCTTTGGTCTCTTGTCAGTTGGAAGCGAAACAGAAACCTCTAGAATTCGATAAACTGTGTGTTGCAGATGAGTTTCAATTTGAATTTTGTATAGAGCTTTAAAGTCTTAATGTCTATAAACAAGTTTTTGGTGTTTTTCAGGTTTAAATGGAACATGCAATAATTCTAGTGTACCAACATCAACTTCAGAAATGCCAGATTATTTATTGTAAGTATATTTATCAGTTGCTTCATCACTTTGGGATCGTGTTTCAAGCTAAAAATCACAACATACTGGGGATTTTTGTTGGACTTTACTTGATAGAACTTTGTGAGACGGGTTTAAAAAAAAAAAAAAAAGAATAAATCCAACTCTGCAGATAGTTCCTGAGACTGAAGTTGATATCAGATGTGTCTGAACTCCTCCTGGAGTTCAAGGTTATCTTCCTATAAACCGATTGTTAAAGAACTTCAAGAAACATTGTGTACCTTGCAGGGGCTTGGGAGGATTAAACATCTCCATGTTACAGTTGGAAACTCTTGAGAGGAAACAATCTGCTTTAGTGTTAGGGAAGACAGGGCAAGAAAGGATTTTGAGAGGTTAGCTCCTTCTTCCCTGTTCAAAGCCAAGTTCATCTACATAAACCAGTGAAATATTCTGCATGGGGAGGTTATAACCCGTGGGTTAGAATGTGAGCTGTTTCACCTCTTGCCTTTTTAATCAGATCCCCTTGAGGTTAATTAAACAATGTACTCGTCTGCCGAAGCACGAAAATCCCTGCACGTAAAGCCAAAAATCTGCATAAACCCAAACCTGGTTCAAACGCGGCTCCGCGATAGCGAGGAAGTGTAGCTGTGGGTGATGTTCCCTGGGCACGTCTCAGCCCGGGGTTTTAATGCCACCAGATCTGGTTGGGCTGTGCCGTGAGCGCTCAGAGGGAAGAGGAGGAGGAGGAGGCGGCATCAGCATCCCCTCCTGGCTCTGCAGGAGCAGTCCCTGGGCTGGCTGGAGGATACAGAGGGTTCTTGTGTGGCTGCAGAGCCGTGGTTTGTATGAGCCGTACAACCCGCTGCTTCGAGGTGGCACTTCTAGTACCATTGAGAAGAATGCGAGTGGCTGGAGGATTTTTCTTGCAGCAGATGTGCTGACCCCTCCTGCGGAGAGATACCGCAGAGCCTCGGTCCCTCTCCAGAGAAATCCCCTGAGGTTTATGAACGCGCTGTGAGCTCTGTTGTCTCACCTTCTGATACAATCAGGCTATTCTGATGATCAGCTCCTTAAATTAGAAGAGCTGTTGCTGCTGTTTTGATCATGGAGGCATATCTTTCATACCAGTGAGGACAACTCCCTTATCTCATAGCAGCCTGTCCTGTGTAGATACTTATTTATACCGACCCCCAGCAAAGACTCAGTTCGTGAAGGGTACAGAGTTAACAGGAGTCAGTTCTTGAAAGCTGGAGCGTGTTTAGGTTAACAGAGGGAACCTTTTTCCCTTCATTTGATACCTAATTTAGCTTATACATGTGCACACGGAGCTGGCACTGCAGCAGACAGGGTAAGGTGGCAAATGAGAGTCATCACCTCCAAAAAAGATGAGTGTTACCATCAGAGAGGGCTGGCTGCTGGGCTTCCTGCAAAATGTCAGGTTTAATGGCTTTTTGTTGAGCTGAGTAACTTTCAAAGGGCCTCAGAGGCGCATCTGTTAAACACGAGCTCTTGTGTTGTGTTGGTTCACGTCGGGGATCTTCAGAAGGTCGTGGAAATCTACTCGGTCTGTTCACCACGGTTTCTCGTTGTGCGCTCGCCACATAATCGTACCGCGAGCGTTTTGCAACGATAGCTGAATGCTTGTTGTGTTCCTTGTAAAGGCTGCGAACACTGGAAGCGTCGTATTCCTGCTGTTCCAAGGTCTGGCACAGATGCAGAACTCCATGTTCTGCGGGACAGCAGGAGTTAGAAACGCTGTGGCAGAGCTATCTGAACGTCCTCCTACACCCTCAGCTGCTCCCAGGCTTTGCTGTACCTGCGTATCTCGCCCTATCTGGCATAAATAAGATAGTTGGGGAGCAAACACTGTCGTGTTTTGTGCAGAGGTCAAGGCAATAATCCGAACTGTGCCGCTATAATGTAAATCTTAAAAGACTGTTAGTTTTCCAATGCAGTCACCTGGTAGACTTAGCATCCTGGGTTTGCCGTTGCCGTGTTCGCGCTGTCTGGAGAAAAGGCTTATTAAACAGATCAAATTATTCTCCTTGCAGAAAATACGCAGCCATTTCCTCTTCGGAGCAGCGTCAGAGTTACAAAAATGACTTCAATGCGGAATACAACGAGTACAGAGACTTGCACGCCCGGATAGAGAGGATAACTCGACGGTTTACGCAGTTAGACGCCAAGCTGAAGCAGCTTTTGCAGGGCTCCGAAGAATATAAGGTAGAAACAAATAAATCTTTCAAAAAGCCAGTTCCGCAAGCGGTAACGACTCGAGTCGCTCTGGATGCGGGGCTGTTTTGGGGACGGGTTGGTGTCCGAAACGTCCTGCCCAGAGCCCAGAAGTGGTGGATGCAGAACGTGCACACAGCTGACAGCTCTGTAGCCCGTTCTTTAAACAGCTCTGCGTTGTTTCGTTTTCAAGCTGGAGCACACATCACGGTACTTGTTGACAAGGAAAGGCCTCAGTGAGACAATTGGCGTCTTTAGCCAAAAGCTGCTGGAAGCTATTAGTGTATCCCAGCCAGAAAACTCATATTTGCACATATGGTAGCGTATCGGGGCTGGGATGGGAGTTAGCGCGGGGTCATCTGCTCCTCTGGAATCTTTGATCTTAATAATGTAGCATTATTCAGCTTGTCAGACTGCTTTTAAAGGAGCTTTAACTATTCATTATCTTGAGAAGCTAAGTCTCATTGAGTATAATAAACCGATTTTTACAGAGCACCTATTGTACTCAGCACTCTTTCCTCCCGCAAACATCCTTTCCTCTCTCTTTGAGAAATTCAGTGATTTCTCACTGAATTATTTTTATATCTCGGGGGGGAAAAAATCAGTCTGAGCTGTGGGGGAAATGTCAGTTATCCTGCCAACCCAAGTGCCTGCTACAGGTAGTTCTCCTAGCTGGGGAATGGGGCCTGATCCTTCCAGCGTTGCTGGTGTCAGCACCAGCCTAGGAATGGAGTCGGTGAGGCTGGTTGTAGATGTCAGACCTCATGGGGGAGGAGGTCGTGGAGGGGAGTAGGTTTGGGTCGGTATTGGAGGAAATGTGCACGTTGTGCATCGGTGAGCGCTTGCCTGCTGCGCTAGGCTGCAGGACTGTTGGCTCTTTTGAAAATAATTAACTGTCTTTTCCTTTTTAGACCATCCATGATCAAATTTTACAGGAATATCGGAAAATTAAAAAGGTGAGTAAAAATAATCAGCCCCAAAAGCACTTCTGGGTGGCAGCTCTGGTGCGGCTGAAAGGGATGGGGACTTGCCAAGTGAAAAACTCAGTCTCTGAAGCATTTGAGCAGATCGTTGTTCAGCTCAAGCTTGTCCCAAACGGGATCCCTTCCTGGATCAGAAGGGGTTTGGGGGGAGTTGGGGCTGCTCTCGCATCCTGGGGAGCATTCAGCTGCTAGCTAAGAATGAAACGTGTTAATTGAAGGCCTTCATGGTGTGGAGCAGAGAGCAGTTTGTGTCAGACACCCAGGCTGAGTGACAGCAGGATCCCTGGGGGCTGCTGGTACAAGGGCTGAGATCTGGGGCTTTTTGGCGTGGGGAGCACACAGGATGCTTCACGTCGTGTCCGTGTGAAGCAGCGTTGCTGGCTGGAGGGCTTATTGCTGGCTGAGGTAGAAGTGCTGAGGCAGGCAGGGGCGTGCACACACCAGGGCTGCCTTTGCTTTCACATCTTCAACTATATCCCCAAGCCCTGAGGGATTTAGGAGCATTTGGAAGAGTTTCCCTGCCTGTGTTGCAAGTTCATTTTTGTTTTAAAGCTCCGGGGCTTGCACAATTCGGTGCTGATGTGGGGGCAAAGGGCGGGTGGTACTTGCTGGAAGGTACCACGTGTGGCCTGACCACTCCGAGTTGGGCTGAGCCTCGCTCAATCGTAGAATCATGGAATGTGAGGGGTTGGAAGGGACCTCTGGGGATCGAGTCCAACCCCCCTGCCGAGCAGGACCAGAGAATCTAGGGCAGGTCACACAGGAACGCATCCAGACGGGGCTTGAAAGTCTCCAGAGAAGGAGACTCCACAACCTCTCTGGGGAGCCCGTTCCAGTGCTCTGTCACCCTCACAGGCAAGAAGTTCCTCCTCATGTTGAGGTGGAACTTCCTGTGCTCTCGCTTGCATCCATTGCCCTTTGTCCTATCGCAGGGCACAAGTGAAAAGAGGTTGCCCCTTTCTTCTGGACACCCAGCCCTCATCTATTGCTCCACATTCATTAGATCCCCTCTCAGTCTTCTCTTCTCCAGACTAACCAGCCCCAGGGCTCTCAACCTTTCCTCACAAGGTGCTCAAGGTGCGCTTGTTCCCCTGCGCTTAGCTCCTGGAGCTGCGCAGTGGTGAAAAGGGATTTTTTTTGGCTCGTTTCACCAGAGTTAGGCCCATTTTAAATGGGTATCTCCTCCTCCAGCTAGAAAAGCTTCATTCCTTGGTCATATGTTCGTGCTCTGAGGTCTGATAGCCTTGTCTGGGTTCAGCATAGGTGTCACTGAGTTCTCAACAATGACCTCCCGTCACTGCATTTCATTTTTTTTTCTTTACAGACTAACCCCAATTACAGCCAAGAGAAGAACCGCTGCGAATACCTCCACAACAAACTGGCTCATATTAAAAAACTGATAGCAGAGTATGACCAACAGCAGTTTTAGCTGCCGCTGACCTGGACTGGATAGGGCAAAAAACAAACAAACAAAAAAACCCACAAAAAAAAACCCAAACCAAGTCACCTGGACGTTACGTTCCCTTTTATACTACTAGATTCCTTTCAGAGACGAGCATTAATTCCTCGTGGTTGAAGAACTTGGAGATGCCGAGTCTGTCGTGTCCGTGCCGGGTCGTGAGCCCAGCGCCCGGCGCGGTCCTCTCGAGTTTTAGCCTCTCTGAACGTTGGGATGTAACAAATGAGGAGAGAAAAAAAAAAAGGAAAAAAAATCTGCTTATTTGAAGCCAGCGTTTGACACTTAAGGGAAAAGTTGCCTAAAGTTGAACGAAGCTCCCAAAGGTTAAGAATCAGTAGTTTTCATGGATTTAAAGTTTGGCATGAAGTGTAATTACCCCTGGCCCAGGTCCACTGGGTTACAAATTGTCCTTCAAATGGTGAGGAACTGGAATGCTGCTAGGTTACCTCCTTCTCTGGCACCTGCGACTGTTCATATGCAAGCTGTCTGCTCTACGGCACCGCGTTAAATACACCAAGTACCCAGAGCTCTCGTTGTTTGTTCCTGC
The DNA here is from genome assembly GCA_013400335.1 of Eurystomus gularis. NCBI lineage: Eukaryota > Metazoa > Chordata > Aves > Coraciiformes > Coraciidae > Eurystomus > Eurystomus gularis. The sequence goes on from VZZY01013583.1 coordinate 216,624, forward strand.
TTTTGTCATCTCCGGTGCGTGCCCTTCTCGAGGTGATTGTGTCCGTAGGAGGGGATCAGCCGGGGATCTGCGCTCGGTGCCTCATGCAAGTGCAGAGGTGGATCCTTCATGGAAAAAAACAAAACAAAACAACCAAACCACCCCAATTTATTTAGTGTGTGTGTTGGGAAGCGGCGGGCGTAAGCGTTTCTCAGCGGCCTCTCCACGCACGGTCCCGTCTGCCGGCGTTTAACCTTCACGTCCCGCTGCTGGCAAGATTCAGACCTGTCTGTCTTTTGACTTTTATAATTTTATACCAAGGCAGCCAGTTTTATTAATTGCTAATGAGACGATGGTCTATTTTTGTATAAAGAAAAAAAAAAAGAGCATCTTTTTCTAAAACTGTGCCTCCCTTTTTTTTTTTTTTTTTCCTCCTTTTAGGCCAAGTGTTTCAGACCCTTTCCTGTCTAACTGCAGTGTTACTAAAGTTACCCAGAGGAGTTATTTTATTACCTGGACTGACCCGTGAGAGAGGAGGGGAGGGGATGGGGGGGATACGAAGCTTTTTTTTTTTTTCTCTTCCCCTTTTTTTGTCTATTTCCAAAGAAGCAGCAGCAGCAAAACCATTCTCAGAGCAGGCGCCCGAGCGTGAGAGAAGTAAGGTAGCGTTTTCCCATGCGGGTCACTTCCACTGCTGGGCTTTATCTCGCCAGCTTCTCCGTGCGCTCTTTCTTCTGGATTTTGTTTGGATTTTCTTCTTTTTTCTTTTGGACTTGAAGGGAACATTTTTAGAGGATGGCCAGGGTGTGAGAAACACGCCAAAAAGCACAAAGGTGTCCTTTAACTCTGCTATTTCTTTCTCTCCCTTCTCCCCTTTTAATCCTGCCAGCCCGTGTGGTTTGACTTCTTCCCGCTTCTGTTTATCTCCAAGTAAAGGATTACTTTCCTGTGGCGTCTCCTTCCCTTGGAGGTTGCACTGAAGAGTCTTTCACCCTTTGAAGGAGCGGAATGGCAGAGTTAAGGAGGGAAACAGTTCTTACACAAGGAGTATTTGATTCTCTTTTTTTTCCTGCCCCAGTAAAAAAAAAAAGGGTCCATCTGCTGTATAAAAAAAAATTTATACTAATAATTCCATTCTGGCTAGATTGGTTTCGCTGCGTTGTCCGGCCAGGGCCACCGCTTTGCTTTGTCACTTGTGATGTTCTGAGTTTCTCTCCCTGCCGCGTCGCATCCAGCGCTCACCGGGACTTTGCCATCCCCTTCTCCAAACGAAAGCCCACGAACAGCCCGAGGGACGCGGGCAAGCTGCGCGTTACTGGCCCGGTGACCCTCCAGCCACGGTCCACAGACTGCCCCTGGCACAGCCACGTTCCTCTGCTGGTCTGCAAAACCCAAACCCGCCAAGAAGCAGAGAGGGGAGGAAGAGACGTGGTGTCTGAGGGGCGTGTTGGTCCATGGGGTGAGAACCTCACTGGAGAAGTCCCGATGAGCATCTTGGGGCTTGGGGAACGCTTCAGTCCCGTCTCTTCCTCTCCAAACAAGGACGCTGGAGGTCAGGGAGCCGTTTCTCTTGTGTGACACCACCTGCCTCCAGTGCTTCTGCTTGGAGAGTACACAAGAAGTGAAGGCAAGGAGCTATGTCCAGAAAACTTTGTCCTGCTCGCTTGGGGTCTTACACTGGTCGGCACAGGAGTTTCTTACACGGGGGCAATGTCCGAGCTCAAGACTCGCACAGGCTGCGATTCCAACAAACCTCCCGGAGCTGCGGCTTCGTCCGCTGAGGCAGATCCCACCGGAGCTGCGGGGATCTGGGAGAGAGGGAGCGTTGGGCTGCGTGGAGGAACCGGGCTGCCACGTTTTCTGGGACCCACTGTGAGATGTCGCTGCAAAACCCGGCCGGTGCCGGCGCCGAGGCTGAATTTCCCAGCGTTGGGCTTGGTGGGACTTCACCTCCAACGTGCCAGGAGCTGGAACGCAGGTGGCAGAAGAGGCAGCAGCTACAGATCCAGGATGAGTAAATTCTTCCATGGAAACACTTTTCCTTCTGATCCTTAATATTTTGGACAGGGGGGGTTTTTTTGTTGCTTTTGGGGGGAGGGATAGAGATGGATCTCAATCTTTATACATCTGCTATAAGATATTTTTGCAAACAGAGTTGTATACAAAGATGTATTGTGTACATTTACATGTATATTCTGGAACTTCTAAAATTTGAATATAAAAAAAAACCCTGAAAATATTTAATGAATATCCAAACTGTGAGACCCAACTAGCATCCAACAACTTTTCTGCTTCACTTTTCTTTTGGACTGTGTTAAAGAATTGTAGTCGAATCTGCCTTTCTTCTTTATTTTTTTTTTTTTTCTTTTTAGAGATTACGAAGCTAGGCAAATTTTGTGCTTTTTGGGTTAATAGAAACCAGTTCTAGGTGATTAAGTATGATCTTAACTTATTGATACTGTGTTTTACTTTGTAATATTGTACTGTGGATAAAACTATATTGAGCCATGGAGTTGGAGTTTACAAAAAGAGCTTTTCACTTTGCCAAAATGTTACAATTTAAAGGCAGCATAGTCTTCAGCTTTCCTAATCTTTTCTTAAGAGCTAGTGTCCTTTTTGTACACTAAAAAAAAAAAAAAAAGCTGAATGCTGATTTTGCAACATATAATAAATTCACTGTATTGGAAAACGAGCGAACAATAAGGTTGCATATTTCTTTCCAGCGCTTCTGGTTGCAAGAAAAGGCCGAAGGGAAAGGTGATAAATGACTGGGAAGGGGGAAGCTTAAAGGAACTGAGTCGGTTGAGTTGAAGTGTCAGAGCAGTAGGTAAGAAATGCGAGCAGGAGAAGGTGCTTGGTGCGTTTTCTAGCTGCACGTTGTGGAGGAGGAGAGCTCCGGCCCAGAAACGCTGCCCTGGAGCAGCCTTGCCCCTGTGGAAGCGTTTGTGGTGCTCTGGTGGGATCCGTGTTGCCGTGTGGTGGCAGGAGCTGGGGATCTTCCTCCTCCAACAGTAGTTTGTGGTGAGAAAAGCTGCGGTTGAAGATCACTAGAGTCAGCGGGGAGGTTTAGAGGGGAGTCCTGCAAGCACAGTGCAGGGCCCTGGGCAGGCAGCTTGGCAGGACTGCTTGGAGGGGGTTGAGATCAGCGGTGCTGGAGCTTCCAAGTTTATGGTGGCTCTTTTGCACCAGGAGAGGTTGAGGTTGGACACAAGGAACAATTTCTTGGTGGGAAGGGCTGTGAAGGGCTGTGCCAGGCTGGGCAGAGCAGTGGTGGAGTCCCCATCCCTGGAGGGGTTTCCAAGCTGTGGAGATGTGGTGCTGAGGGCCAGGGGTTAGTGCTGCCCTGGCAGTGCTGGGGGAATGCTTGGACTTGAGGAGCTTAAAGGTCCTGGACCTCTTCCTGGGGAGGGTCCAGGCCTGGCTCAGGTGCTGCTGCATTTCCCTCCCCCGTGAGCTGAGCTGGGCTTGACATCTGAGCTTGCTCATGTTGGGAGGTGAGTCACATCCATGGGGAGCTGGAGCAGGGACGTGGATGCTGCCAGAGCAGCAAGGTGTGGGTGAGCCTGGTGTAGATGCTGCGTGTCCACGCTGCCCGAGCTCCCACCTCCACCCACAGGCCTGAATCATCTGGCTACTGTCCCTTTTGTTCCCGCTGTCACCATGGTTCCTTCCTCTGGTCCCAGCTTCTCCAGCATCCCTGGCTTTGCTGCTCGCTGTGGCTGGAGCAGGCACAATAAAACAGATAAAACTCCTGCAGTAAGTGCTCAGGGGTGGAATATCCCCTGAGCAGCTTCTGCTTTGGGACCTCCCCTCCCAACAGTGGATGACCGGCACAGGTTCACTGGTGGTGAGACCAGTAGTGCTGGTGGTTGGTCTTCCTGGATCCACCCATGGATGTAATGAGCCTCTGTTTGGGTGCAGCTCACTTTGCTTTGCAGGGTTCTGGATTCTGCCTCCAAAATAACAAAATGTGGAGAAGGCGAAAATAATCCAGCCATCAAATAACATTGTGCAGATGCCTTGGCTTGTTTTGTAAAGGTGGAGGAGGACGGGGAGGCCTCTGCTCCCTCCTGTCTCACCAGGAGCCCCGTTGACCTTGGAGTTGACACAACACGAGGAGCACCCGTGCAGGGAGGTGAAGCTCCCACGGCCGGCCAGGGTTTGTCCCGCTGAGTGCGAGCGGAGAGGTGGGGGCTGAGCTGATGCTCTTGAAAATCCCCAAATCCTCAGGTTTTTTTCCTTCCAGATGCCACCTCCAGGCCCAACTCCACCCCTTGGTCCCCGTTTCACCATCTTTAATTCCTCCCTGGGTGAGCTTCACCCCTTGGGCCATCCCTGGGGTGTTCATCTGCTGAAAACCTGGGTCCTGTCCCCGGGGACGCTCATGGGGCTGCAGGAAGGGTCCCTGTCCCCTCCCGTCCTGGGGAATTCCTCTCGACCGCTGGCAGCTCCTGCTCTGGCCGGGGTCACGCACTGAGCTCGTTAACTGGGAGCTGCCCCAGTGGAAATTTACTGGCTGCATCCGCTGTGCCAGAGCCAGCCAGGCTCCCGCCGCGGCCTCGGTACCGGCATCCGCCCGCAACCGCGGCGAGAGCACCGGGAGCAGCAGCTCTTCCTGGCCATGGCCCTGTGTCCCACCGTGCGGGCTCAGGAGGAGCCCTGGGCTCGGGCAATCCGGGTCACCCCTGGGAACGGTGTCACTTGGCACCACCTTGGGCCTGGGCTGCCCTTCGATGAAGGTCACGGGATGGCCGAGGTGCCCCCGCCGTCAGCTCTGAGGGATGTTGGGAGCGTGGCAAAAAGCCTCGTTGGGGATTTTCCTGAGCGCTTTTACTCGCGGCTCGTTTGCAGGAGGAAGCTCGTTAGAATAATAATTTGCCCTCGCCACGCTCCGATGGCGCTGATCCCTCGTGCCGAGCGGCCGCTGCTCCCAGCGCGACCACCTCGCATCGCCTGCCTGGACGTTTCCATCCGTCCGTCCGTCCCTCTGCATGCGTGGGTCCGTCCTTGGGCACGCAGCAACCCAGAGGGTGATGGGGAGGACGAGGAGCTGCGAGCGGCCGGCGCGGGCAGAGATAACGATGGCTCAGAGCCGGGCGATTGTTTCACGCCAAAGGAAAAAACCCAACCACCAAGGGAGGAAAACGTGGCCAGGGAGCGCCGGGGGCGTTCACGGCTCTTAACGCCTGAATCTGGGGCTGCTTGGGTTGACCTTGACCCGCTGGAGAGGGCCTTGGGGGGCTCCTGCCTGTGTCCCCCCCATGACTGAGCCCTTCCCAGGGCACGGAGCATCCCTGCCCGCCGCACCCGCTGGCACAGAATCGGGCCCTGAACCTGCTTAGAATGAACCACGGGGGAGTTCGTGCCGCACCGGGGGCTCCCACGGGGGTGCCCTGTGGCCCGGATACCCCATCCCCGGGGACTGGGAGGGGGTCCTGCTGGCACAGGGAGGGGTGGGCACCATTGCTGGGGGAGCGGGGCCGGTCGCTATGGCTCCGCGGCTCAGCCTGGCCCCCCGCCAGCCCCCCGGCAGCTGGGGAGTGAAGACGCTGGGCGGCCGGCCCGGGCTCCCGGCCCATGAACGCGTTGGGCGAGCGGGGGGGGACAAGGGAGCCCCGNAAAAAAAAAAGAAGGAAAGCAGTGGAAAAATACCAGTTCTGGGCCCCTGGCAGCGCTGCCCGGACCCTCCCCGCCCCAGGATTATTGTACAAAGAAATGTTATTTTTGTTTCAATAATTTGCTGAGGCACTGGCATTCCAGCGCGGGGCTCGTTTTGTCCTCCAGCCCAGCACCAAGGGATCATTGTTCCTCCATGGCCAAAGGGCCGGACGCGGCCCCCCTGGCACCGCCGTGCCCGCCACCGCCACCGCCGNGAGCCTCCAGGGTGCCCATGTGGGGGGCTGCAGGGTGTCAGAGCCTCCAGGGTGCCCATGTGGGGGGCTGCAGGGTGTCAGAGCCTCCAGGGTGCCCATGTGGGGGGCTGCAGGGTGTCAGAGCCTCCAGGGTGCCCATGTGGGGGGCTGCAGGGTGTCAGAGCCTCCAGGGTGCCCATGTGGGGGGCTGCAGGGTGTCAGAGCCTCCAGGGTGCCCATGTGGGGGGCTGCAGGGTGTCAGAGCCTCCAGGGTGCCCATGTGGGGGGCTGCAGGGTGTCAGAGCCTCCAGGGTGCCCATGTGGGGGGCTGCAGGGTGTCAGAGCCTCCAGGGTGCCCATGTGGGGGGCTGCAGGGTGTCAGAGCCTCCAGGGTGCCCATGTGGGGGGCTGCAGGGTGTCAGAGCCTCCAGGGTGCCCATGTGGGGGGCTGCAGGGTGTCAGAGCCTCCAGGGTGCCCATGTGGGGGGCTGCAGGGTGTCAGAGCCTCCAGGGTGCCCATGTGGGGGGCTGCAGGGTGTCAGAGCCTCCAGGGTGCCCATGTGGGGGGCTGCAGGGTGTCAGAGCCTCCAGGGTGCCCATGTGGGGGGCTGCAGGGTGTCAGAGCCTCCAGGGTGCCCATGTGGGGGGCTGCAGGGTGTCAGAGCCTCCAGGGTGCCCATGTGGGGGGCTGCAGGGTGTCAGAGCCTCCAGGGTGCCCATGTGGGGGGCTGCAGGGTGTCAGAGCCTCCAGGGTGCCCATGTGGGGGGCT
>VZZY01013586.1:0-17083 GCA_013400335.1 Eurystomus gularis
CAGTGCATAAACACCTGGGGAGAGAAAGAAGGGATTAGCCACAACTGATATAACCTAGCAGATACAGGTGTTCAACATGAGATTACATTTGCAAAGTCTAAGAGGGTACCAGTACATCCAAGGGGATATGCTTCATCAAGAACAGCTAAACCAGATAGCGTGATTGGAAAAGGACAATAAAACAAAGGCTCCAGTGCAAACTCTGTAGCAATCACCAAAATGCAGAGAATAACAGAAAAAGCCTACAAGATAAGCTTTAATCTCCTGGTGTGACAACCAAGCTGTTTTACTTGTTATTTAAGACATTTTGCATAATAAGTTCTGGCTCATTTAGTTTCCTCACATCACTCAAAAGCAGTCCTCACACTGAACACTTGTAAAAGGCAATTTTAACTTCTTTTCTTACTGTGCACCTCAAGGTGCAACACATGCACAAAAGAATATGGAAGTATGCTAAATCGCTTTCCTAATAGAACACCAGGACACACCTTAAAAGTGCACACTAAGCACACCTTAACAAAAAGAAGAAAAAATTCTAGCCCTGACTTCTTCCCAGAACACTTTTCTGATACGTCTTGTATCAAATTCATATGTGCCTGAACATCAATATCTTTCTTAGGGAAATATTATGAGCAATATGAACTACTAAATATTAACTGAAATAGGTATTTTCCTTAGTGTCACTTTATTCCTGGTGTGTGTTTGCATGTGTGCTTGGCAGGGGAATAAAGGGGGGGGAACAGTAACAAACAGGTTCCATAATTTTTAACTTTACAGTCAACTAAAGTGTCTTATTGTTGCTAGAGGTAGTTTACACACATCTGTGAGCTCACCTAAACCACACCCAGAGGTCTTAATTTTCTCTGTAGGACTCTCATGCTTCCCATGGACCCCTTCACTCATGTGCAACAATTCAACATAGCTAGGGAATACCAGATCTCCATTTAAATAAACAGATTCCTTGCTTTACCAACTTGATTAATTCTCAAGAGTACTTTGCATGACATAATAGGTTCTTTATGGGATACTTCTATTAGACTATGTAAACTAATTTAAAGCAGTATTAAACTCGGCATTTTATTTGCCAATATGTAACTGCACAAAATAATACCCAGGCACCAGTATCTGCAAGATAGCCTCAGCAACAATTATCTTAGCAAAGATATAAAAGCAATAAAACAACAGTATTGCATGAAAACTTGCAGACACAAACCACTTTCTGGCTGAGGGCACACAAAGGCAAGCTGTATTTTCCCATGCTACTGAAAACATTAATTTCCCAGTTAAGCATACAGCAAAGAATAAACTAATCCAGAGAATAAGGAGAAGCAATCCCCTGAAGTTCTGAAACTCAGGAAGCATCTATGCAATACAATCCAACTCAGATGTATGAAAAAAGAATAAACACCGTAGGGAAACATGGTTTCCTGAAATACCTTCAGCAACAATTAAAACTGCTCCCTTATCATATGTACTTGTATCATCCCCACTACTGCAAATGCTGTTTGTTTGGGTTTTTAATAGCTACACAGTTTTTAATGGACTCATCTTCACTTTCAGATTCTGTAGCTCATTTTGCAGATGGTAAACTGGAATACAGAGGCTAAAGGATGCCTCATCAATACACACAGGAAACCTATGGCAAAGTCCAGAAGCAAACAGAATGTCCTGCTGGGTGCACTATTCTCCCACTGCCCTTCTAAGTATAAGGCTGGTTATGTTCCCACTTTATTTTCACCTTACATGGTTAATGATGGGTGCACTGGTATTTCGTTTGCTTTACAGTGCACACAAGAGACCTGCACAGTGTCATAGTCCCATAGCAAAGATGCATTACACTCTAGGCCTGAATTTAACCAGTGGCTTAAAAAAAAAACAACCCTAACAACAAGAACGCCTTCATGACATCCTGTCTGCCACACTGTAGAAGGCATCCTCAGCATTGTTTTAATCTGTTTTCTGATTCTTCTTCCCACAGCTGACAAGATAGCTCACTGACCTGGCCTTTCAGAGCAAGCAAAGTGTAGCACAGTGCAACAGCCCCTAAGCATGAGCCTTTTCTCTACTTCGGTCTCAAACCCAGAGCTATCATAGAGGGGACAATGGGAAACCTGGGGTATTTCCCATAGATTAGCACCCCTCCACCCTGTGGGGGAAAAAAAGTCACACTGCATTATTCAACTATTGTCTTATGTGCCCTGTTCCTAAAAAAAAAAAAATCCGTGTATCATTGCCATTGTCTTCTCACCAAAGAAATTTTATAGATGAACAGAAAGTGGGAGAAATTTGCAGAACCTGGGTGTTGACAAGCAAGATCAAGACCTCTGAGATTGGCTGACAAGAGAAGCATCTCTGAACATACCTACTTCTGTTGCACATGTTACCAACCACCTCACCATTTCCCGCCGCCGCCAATTCAGTGTTGACAGTGTCATCCGCATCACCTATTAAAACAGCACAAGCAAAATACAAATTAATCCTATTGCAAACCAAGGCAATATACCAACAATTTGGGATTTTAAGTTACTCAAATACACTAAGACTTAAAATGGTAGCCTCTTGCCCTCTCCACTGTTACCTCTTTTTCAGCTTATGTGTCAGAAGATTTGAAAAATATTGCTCAGCTATTTTAGAATAGCATGCAGAGAGTAATTCCAACTGCAGATAATTCAAGGCTAGAAGGGAGAGACTGTTCTATCCCCGGGGAAGAAAAAAACACCTCACAAAAAAGCCCTCCCACCAAAAAAGCACAATCAATTACCAGTTATTCCAATTAAATTATACAAAGGCTCTTCCTTCTATGCACAGTAGTCTTTAAAGTGAAAACAAGTTAACTCTTGTTGGGCAAATTAATCCCCTTAATTTTTCCTTCATCCGCATTTCTTTTCATTGACTTCCACAGTACAGCCAGGAGTTAGTGTACTGAGATCTGACTGGCTGCTTATTCTACAAAGATATATATACACAATTCCAGATATAGCCAGGTATTATTAAGAAGATCACAGTGATTATTTCTCTCTGAACGAGGAGTCCCAGCAAAGAAGTTCCATCGCAAAACCATCAGAAAATCCTAGAAAGAGGACTTAAAGCTTTGATTGTAGTGGCCATATTTTACAACACTTGCAGTTACTGCATATGTTTTTTCTCAAAACAAAACTCCATAGAAATTGTACATAAAGCTTGCTTTAGCTACCTGGACACAGATACCTAGATTAAAAAAGCAAGTAGGTTTCCCCTTACAGTATCCGCATCATACTATAGTATTACTATTTATAGCAATTAAGTAAAGATAACAGCTCTCAGCGATGATCTTCACATATTAAACTCAACAAATGCAATCACAAAACAGCTTAGAGTCAGCAGCATTTGTAAGAGGTCTCAACACATATCTCTTTGCAGTCCTAAGGTGACTTCAAAGTGGCATGTAGCCCTCAGTCCTCTTTGTTACTCTTGCCACCTCCTTTAGTCCTACTCTGTAGATAAGGTAATTAAGATGGAAAGATTGCTGAGGAGCACAGATGCAGAGATGATCTTCAAGAAGTTTGGTTATAAGCAATCCTAAGTGGTTCCAAGCCTGCCTCCAACATTACCACCTCGAGACCCTGTTGACTCATTGTACATCACCCAAAATTACAGGATAAGGCCAGCTTTTTTGACCTCAGACATTGTGGTATTATTTTAACTAAACAGTAATTTAAGTCCTAGATTGGAGAAGAACATTTTGACAGAAAGCAAACTGATCTGCAAGGAACAACCCAACACATTTTAAAAATGAAAATATGGCTAAGGTAAATAATGAAACCAGCCTTTGCTTGAAGCCTTTCTGGAATAAAAACAGAAATGTTTTTATTCCAAGTCAAAATGCTTTGGAGTGTAATTATCTGTCCCATTCTGTACATCAAATGGAAGGACTTCAGGTGACTTCCTGTATTGATGCAGACACAAATTGAAGGCTAACATGCTTCCAATACCCATGATGAATTTTCAGCTTCTCCCAAGCAGAGTGAATTCCAGAGAAAATACAGGGTTACAGACTGAATTCTGCAACTGGTGAGGAAGGGAAGGAGGTAAAAAAAAAAAAAAAAGATTTAAAGATGGTGTGAATGATGACTTCTCTGCAAGTTGTCTCTGATAACTTCCCTCACTGTGGAGGTTGGTCTGTAAAATTATCAGTCACAAGAGCCTTCAGCATGTATAGTGGGCATAATAATAGTTCCTGTGTAGACAGTCCTAAATCAAGAACAAAAACCAATACCATATCTAGTTTCTTCACATGGAAAAGTTTCTTGACAAACTGTTCTGGAATTAGGTTCCTCTCATTTGATTAAACTGACAAGCTGAGAACAGAAAGAGGGAGACCCTTTACTGATGATAAAAAAGCAAAAGATTTTTAAAAAAGCAGGCACTGATGTCCTGACCAAGGAGGAGCTGAAGTTAATTTACACTGTAGCACATGTAGCCAAATAAATATTCCACTTCTGCTCCATACATTCTTGAGCTACCTCTTCCTAGAAGGGAGTTCCACATCCAGCCAAGATCTATCCAAGATCTGTGCTGTCAAATGAAGAGAGCTTCTCAACAAGTCAGGAAGTCTGAAAATTAGGAAAGGCCCCTGGGAATTACATAGCTTATCTGAAAGTCAAGCTCTCTTCCACATAGACTAACCTTGACTTTATCTTGATTGATCTTTATATGGATTTGTTAGAGAAGAACAGAAGATCTCACCACCTACAAGAGATACAAGAAATGGCCAAGCAGCCATTAGCTCCTGCACCAACATGAAACTTCTTTGTCATGCACACAGGAGGGAGGTTTATTTATTCATTCATTCATTCACAGATTTGGTGGGAAAGGATACCACTTACACATCGAGTGATCACCTGTGCTATCTTGCTCAGCAGTTCTGCCAGCAGTACCTCTTTGCACGCTTATGTTAAGACTTAGTGCCAACATACAACAGGCAGAGGGATAGAAGCCCCTCCTGTACCTGCAGATCTTGCAGTGTCTGTGGCAGTAAGGTTCTGGAGGACAGAATACACCTGAGATGCTCATCCCCCTTTGGCCACACTGATGGCCTCTTTCTACAGTCAGTTTAGAAGGCTTCCATCTCCTGAGTAACATAAAACATGCTGCCATTGGAAACAGGGAGAAAGAATCCAGGACTTTATATATTACTCCCAAATCTAGAGCAATATAAGAGGCTTTTCTGTCACAGAGATTCCAGTGAGAGAGCTGTGAAATTGTTGCTACCATCTTCTCAGCCCAACCAAGCTTCAGCCAAGGCAGAAGTGTATACCTGTGAGTATACTGCTGTTTAGTCTACTGTGTGAGATGAGAAAGAGTATTCTAGGGCACATAAATGTCATAAGTTGTCAGGTACTAGAGAGTCAACACAATCTAATTGACATTAAGTTGGAGGGGCAGGGATGATGGAAGCATCTGTAGGCCACTAGAGATGGTGCTGACACTAAGTTTTTTGCAGGAAAAGCATTACTGTACATAGCTGTGAGTTACTACCAAAAAACTGTTATACATCTTCCTTCTGGAAAGCAAACTACTTTTAAGATTCTTAAAACACCTTTGTAAACTTGGGACAGAACAGCAGACAAGTTCTACACCAGTTTGTTCCAAGCCCTGAGACTGAAGAGAAAGTACCAGTTCCTGTTATTTCTTTCACTAGGTCTCACCAAAGGCATTCTGATGACACCATCAACCACAAAAGGGTATCCATGAATACAATTATATACAAAGTGTGCTACTACTGCATGATACTTGGTGGATGCTTGAGCTGACACACAGGTCCATCATAAGGATCTTTCTCTCAAGTAAACAGTTAAGGCAGAAACATACCAAGATGTGAAAAAAGAAGCCAATTTCTACAGCAACCTTGTGAACATGAAAGGCTAATAAAGCATGCAGAATCTCAGCTTTCTGATCTTTAGCTTCTAAATGTCTAGAATAGGCAAATAGTACCTTTCTTGGCATGAGTAGCAACTGAGATAATATCCTTTTCCCAGAAGTCTTTGGAGCTTTGCTTACTGAAAAAAAGTAATAGATGTTTTTCTGATCTTTGTATGGTTATTTTGAAGAACTTCCTGAAGAAGGATGAAGAGATTTATTTTTGTTGAAATGAACTGTATAAATTCCAAGATTCAGTGTCAGGTAATATTACGACAGATACCTGAAACTTAGCTGTCTCCTTGTAGCTTGCAAAGTCTCTCCTAAGAGCCTGAAAACTGATCTGAGGTTCTTGTACGCCTCAAGTTGAGTCTGATGCATCTGACTGTCATATAGCTTGTGGAGAAGAGGATTTTGATGAAGGAAGTGAGGGGGCTGCTGTTAGCATAGTCTGTTTAGAAACAGGTCATTATGATTGACCTTGGTTGGCTTTCCCTAGTAATTCAACAAGAACCTCGTCCTGGTTTGAGTTAGAACCAAACCAATTCTGTTCAGTGATTTTACTTTTCAGCTAAGTCTCTGCTAACTAACTGCACTTTCTGAAGNCGCACCTGTGGGGAGAAGCAGCCAGGACAGGTGACCCTAAACTGACCAATGAGGTATTCCAGCCCATACACGTCATATTCAGTATAAAGCTGAGGGATCATGAGGGTCTCGCCCTTTGCCCTTTTTCCTTCTCATCAATCCTTCCACTGGCCTTTGCTTCCCTTGGGGGCCTTCTTCCCTTCTTCAGACCCACTTGTGCCTTTGATCCCAATTTGTGTGTTCCTGAACCCAGCTCCTGAACCCAGTTCCTGTCAGCTGCTGAGCCCAGTCTGGGACTTTGCCAGTGCCTGCACAGCCTCAGTGGTGACGGTGATGTAATTGCCATCAGGGAGACGCTGAGTTCGACACTGGTTTTGTATATATTTGTATATAGCCAATTTTATCATTATTATCTTCATTAAAGCTGTTTTAGTTTTATTTTCTAATCCGAAGTCTCTCTCTCATTCCCTTCCTCTCCCATTTGGGAGGGGAGGGGGCCATAAGTCTCTCCCTCTTATCCTCTTTCTCTTCCTCTATTTGGGGGCGGGAAAGAGGGGTTAGCAGAGAGTGTCTGTTGTAGGTCTGGTGGATTGAACCTAATCCTCAACAAACCTACCAAATCTTATTTAGGGGAAAGGGAAGAAATGCTAAGAAATCCCTCAAGGCCATGCAGAAAATACAGTCTATTTCTAGCAAGTAGAAAAATTTTGATTTCTAGCCAGTCTTGCATATACTCCTGAACCCATGGCATTGGCCCTCTCACCCCTGAACAGAAGAATGCCATGCAGTCAGCCACTCCCAGAGCTCTCTTCCACCCAAATGGCACAAAGGGGCTACACAGCCCCTTGGCCTGTGTTAACCAGTCCATTGACTTTTGTATCAGAAAACAGAATCTAAAGTCTCCAGAGTCCAACGAAGGTATGGTCCTCAGTGCTTAAAAGCTATACTCACCAACGTGGGGTCAAATTCCTTTCTTCTACTGTAATAATAATGCATGAGGTAAATACCTGAAGGCCCAACTCCAGAGAAACTTTCAAAAGAGTGATGTCTGGCAAGCTGTCCATGAGCGTTGCTATTTTAAATGCATCCTGGGCAAGTTTGAAGATGTGTGATGAGGAGTGGATATTTTTCTGGATGGATTCTAATACTGTTTCCAGCCTCCGAACATCACCTGCAAGGTGTAGAAAGAATCACTAAAATGGAACAAGCTTCCAAAACATCCAGAGATGCATTATAATGAGCCTGCCATTGCCATGCAATAGTATCATGTTTCAGTTATATACAATTAGTTTTTAGAACCCTTCTATAATTAAATCATATATGAATGGAAGATACATGGCAGCACAAACTCCTCCAGTGCCTGATCGTGTTAGTGCAGTACATGGCTAAGAGTCATCCTGACTTAGGAATTTTAGAAGTGATTTGTCCACTCCTGGGCCACATAGTCTACATTGTGTGTCAGAAGAGCAAAAGCTGTGAGCCTCGAAGCAAACTCATTGGGCCACCAACTAGCTAGCTTAACTACTCTGCTGCAAAATTAAGTGACAGGTTTAAGCCAGTTCAGTTTGTTGTACTCATTTCAGGCTCCTGTCAGACTGCAATTTAGATTCCCAAACACAAGTTTTATAATCTATTTAGTCCATGAAATACTAAAAGCCATACATTTAGTTCGGCACATAACTGACAGCAATGTACCTTTGGCTGCTGTTAGCATGGTTGATGCCAGCTCACACTGCTGGGATTCAATGTGACTTAGGGTGAACCAGCGGGGATACCGGTTTGGAACAACTGATGCAATGTGGTGTGGGCGGGCCATGTCTCCCGAAGGAGCTGTAGATTCCAATACTAACAACCTGAAACAAGGAAGAAATCCTCTTTCATTAAATCATTATTACATTAGGTTACTCATGAGCAAAACTAAAGCTGCAAGAACATTTGACCTTGTTAGAATAGAACAGAATCATAGAATTGCTTTAGTTGGAAGAGACCTTTAAGATCATCAAGTCCAACTGTTAACTCAGCACTGCCAGGTCATCACTAAACCACATCCAAAGTGCCACATCTACAGGTCTTTTAAATACCTCCAGGGATGGTGACTCCACCACTTTCCTGGGCAGTCTGTTATGAAATGTTCCTTTTTTGTTATTAAAAAATGACAGACTGGAAAACCACTTGTCTTCTTGGGGAATCTTAAAAAGCCCAGATGCCAAACTTGCCTAGATCAGTGGGCATCTGCAAGAATTCATAGGACAATTAAGCCACCCATTACCAAGGCAGCAGAGACTTTCTGCATCATGCACAGAGCTGAAGCTTTTCGCCCTGCCTTGTTTCAGTCTTTGAACCACAGCCCTCAGGAAGAAAAGTGGAGTAATTCTGTACTACTAGAGGAGAACATGTAAATATTTTTTCAGTATTTGGAACATACTTTCTTCACTTACAGATGCTCAAGGAAGGAATAGGAATATTCAACCAGATAGTCGCATTTTGACCTTGCAAGAAATTCAGACATTAATTTATGTCCAAGAAGTATATTTTACTGTTCAACTATGACTACTTCTTAAAGTCCTTCAACTTTAGCCCACCAACATTTTATAATGTACCACAATCTGATGTTAGGGTCCTAAAGGGCAGTGATGAAGGAAGTTCCTTTTAAAGTCATTTTTCAGACTATTTTCTAACACTGAAGCAAAAATTACTTTGAGTATGAGTCAATTACAACAGTCTTATCCACCAAGCAGAATTCATACTTAGAAAATTCAAATTGGCGTGTTTGTCGTTGACTACTACAAGTCACTGCTACAAGACAGACTCAACTGATGACCCTTACAACACACCAGATACAACCAGTACACCAGTTACTATATAGATGTCAATGCAAAAAGTAGGGAACAAAAATAGGTATTTTTATCCAATGCAATTAAGCATAGTTTCAGGACATGAATGGTTAATGATACATCAATGACAGCAATGAGACAACATCCAGCAGAAAAGCCTTTCCAGTGCTTAGCTTTTTGATCAGGGTTAACATCTGAGTTCTATTTCTACCAGCTTTCATATGCAAGCGATTTTCTAGCAGGAAGTCATCAGGAAGGACAAAGGAAATAGATCTGTTTTGTCTATAAAACTGCACGTACTGAATATTGAACATCCAATGCATTGTGATATTCCGTGATAGAATATTTCTTATGGAATAAGCTCATTTAAACATAAGTTACAGCTTCTTGCACTTAAACACCTCAATGTTTAAGTAACTGAGTGCATGTCTTTTTTTTTGTGGTAAGATAGTTTTAAGTTCCATCAGTTTTCTGTAGGTTCCTGCAGCATAAAAGTATCTTTAAGAATTCCTTGAGAAAGGTAATTTTGAATATACAGGAGGGTATCTAGTAGGCACATATAAAAACACCGCATAAATAAATATCAGCAGGTTATACTAACATTTTCAGACACATGAATGTGCTTGCTAATATGGAAGAAAATAGGTATTCCCTTTTCATTTTTATCCATAGTCAAATCTATTCCCTAGTACCACCAAGACATCTCTTTATATAGCTTTATACACATAAAAATAAAATTCATATAAACTCTTCAGCTGCTTTTTTCCAAACAGAGAGAGAACCCAGAGAAAGGCACGCATTATTAGATAGTTTCAATAAACAGTAAAAATCCCAACTACCTAATGCAAAAAGGGATTATTAAGTTATGAGTAAGAGTAAATAGACAAAGAGCATGAGAGAAAGAGGCTATTTCGGGGAAATCTTTTGTCACTTTGAATTCCATTGCCAGCTTCTATGTTCTTTTGCTGTGAAAAGACATGCTGTTGTGAATTGGTGGCTTTCATGCAATTTTGGCAAGATTAGGGAACATCAGAACAAGCACAAGGAGATTTAGCATTCTTCATTTTTTTCCCTCCCCTTTCAAACATCAATTATTTAGCTAGGTTTTAGCAAAGCTACCTTGTGATTAAACCCCACCATTACAGTCTGGCTCCAAAGCCTGGGTGAAATTCAGGCTTAACAAGGGATCAGCCAAACTAAGCCAAACATTCAAGCGCAGATTCCAAGTGAGCAGTCAACTAGGTCACTGCAGATCCACATTATCCAAGGCTCTGCTCCATATGTTTCAGTGCTGCAAGCAGAGAACTGTAGGCAGAAGTGACCATAAAGGGCAGCACAACCCTGTCCTCACAGACCTGAGGTGCATGCGTGAGAGGCTTTGTGGTCTCAGCTTCCACCGCTTTCATGCTGAGTGTTTCACATACTAAAACAGCATTCAAAAAAAAAAATGAAACAGCAACAGATGACTTTGAATATAGAGGTAAAATACTCCAGAGCTGCCATCACGGGTCACTGACCCATGCAGACACCGAGTACTCCCTGAGAAACATCTTTTTCCTGATTACTGAAGACAAATGGGATGCATGTCAGACATTTTGTTGTTGTATGACATACTTCATTTAAAGCCCATCATTCACCCAGAAGTAGGCAAGACTACTTCATTACAAAGCACAAGAAAAAAGTACTAGCTCGGACCACACCATATGGTTTAAAATCTATCGTTAAGAGTTAATTTATGAAGAAGGCCAGTAGAACAAATAGTCCTACCAAACAGGCTAAGCAGCAGATGATCATGAAACTGCTGGTGAGATGCCTTTTTCCTCAGTTCCTCACCAATACCATCACATACACACACAGCCACATGGGTGAGAGAACACACATGTGAAAGCTGTGGTTGTTTAATGCAAAAGCATGCGCCCCAAGGGTAAGAATCTACAAGGATTTTTAATAGAGAATGCTGTTTTATACTGGTAGATAAACACTAATTATACATTTATAAATGATTATACTGTAGTTACTACAGACAGCAATTGCTTTTACAGATGACAGAATAAAAATAATTTCTCCTGAAAGGGAAGAATGTTTCTTTTAGAAAAAAGAAGACTACATCTTGATTACCAAGCTTTTTCCCATTTTTCTAACTCCTATCTGTGCTCTTTCTAGACAACCCGTGAATACATACCGCATGGCTCTCAGTGCAGTTTTGTATGCCAATTCAGCATCATGAGGTAGGAGAGAGGTGAAGAGATACTTGGCAAATGTGTGCATTGGAACACTCTCTCGATGGACAACTTCACCTAAACCACTGTAGGGTCCAGCTATGGCAAAGAGAAGGACGATGTCAGTCTTTACATATTGTCAAAATCTAACTTCTGTACCTTTAAAGACCTTCACTATACCTTCAGTTAGACCTGGTATTCAGGGAGTTTGCTATATAAAAGGTAAAGTAATATTGCTATTTTCTGTAAAATATATCACACATATCACATAAATACAATGTATTACAAGTACATTAAATACCATATATTCTTTGAGACAACAAGATAGGCTGCAAATTGTATAGTACTGAGCACGACAGCAGCACACATACAAATGACAGAATGGCTCCAGTGCTCCATGGGGCTCATTCAGCAAGCCTATGTTATGCAAAAGTAGAAATTGGTAATCCTAGCTTTACCTCCACACAGAGACCTTGTGCACATAAATCCCTGTGCACCCTGTTGGTGCATGACTGCTTTATCACAAATCCACCAGGGAAAAAAAAAAAAAAAGTGGTTATAGCAGAAAAATGCGTATCTTTAATTGAAGTTAAATGACCAGTCACCACAGCAGCATCTGATCCCTATGTCTCACCTGATGTTAGGCATTTAAATAACCCTTTGGTCTGTACTTGGTCTCCAGAGAAGACTAGGTCAGATCTTTCACCAAAGCTCGTTTTGTTAGCCCATAATAACCACATTATCTTAAAAATTGTATGTGTTGTGGGAAAACTATCCCCATCATTGGGGCAATGGATTTTGCTCATATTCAGTGCAGCCGGTGTAGTATTTCAACTCCGTAACAGCAGGGTCAGGACTGAGAACAACAACAAAGTTAAATGCAACTACTTCCTTGCTGACTTCTGAATGTTCACCGTGCACATGAATTCCATTTTTACATTTTTCCTGCAACCCTAAGACTGTTACTCCTGTCACGGGAAAACTATGTCAAATAGTTTTTTACTTCAGCGACTAGGGATTCAGGCATTTTATGTTACAAGGTACAGAATAATAACATTACATGAAGTATTATTGGGCTATCACTGCACAGATAGCAGCCAGCAGTCCTACAAGTTATTACTACTTCTTCAGCTAGAGACTCCAACTCACCACACTTGGATGGATGGATGAATGACCATGCGAGCACACGTCTTCACTGCAGAGTCACATGTGCCATTTAAACCTGCATCTAGCAACAGTTCAAACTAACATGACTGACTCTACACTGAAGCAGACAAGGAGAAACAGACAATCTGTTTCAGCAATGTTTTTCTGACTGGTGCCCTAGCACAACTTGCAAAGATGAAAATCACTAAGCAGGAAAAAACTCTGAGCTCCATAGGTAGGCATTTCTGAAGACTGGGCTGATTATAAAGGAAATGTCAGTGACAATTTAGTAGGTGACAGTGTGTCTCAATCATTTAAAATGAAGTTGAAAGCCATTCAAAACTGGCTGGCATTGCTTCAATGAAAGAAGTCATATCATTTGTTTGCCAGTTGGTGGTCCAGTCAGAAACTCAGTTAGGACATGAAGAATAAATGACAAATCATTTATATGAAAATATATTCTGACATCAATTTAGCAGTGAAGCAAAATACTAGAACAGCTCTTGCAAAACAGTCTTACATTCTGCTTTCCCATGCACTCTGATGGTAGCTACATACAACATGCGTTAATCTGCATTAATGGCATAGGAATCAGCTTAATATTGGATTAAGCTTTCTTTATTGTAGCTACATGATTTTAACTATAAAAACATAATTGATATGATTAGCATCTTAGATGACAGCATGGGTTTTCCTCCATTTGAGCTGGCAACTTCTGCCTAGCCTGGAGTAAACTGGAGCTATTGCGGGAAAGCCAGATTTCAGCACACAGTAATGCAAGCCTATCCTTGCACGTTGCTCATCACAGTGAGTGAGAGAATTTCAGTGATCAAAGCAGTACACTAGAATTATTAAAGAACTCTTTAGAGAAGTCCTGCCTTTTCCTCATAAATCATTCTTACCAGTAAACAGATGCAGCAAATTGATTTTATAACCCATAGGATCCTTGTACAGTGATTAATAGCTGGATCCAGCGAGCAGCTGTTCTTGTCCAAACACCATAAACCAGCAGCACAGCCACACCATAATGGAAACTATCCACATGGAGCAGATTCTCTGCAGTTTCAAACAGTACCATTGGTAGGTACCAAAGTCTTTATGGATCTGGGCAAAAATAGTGACTCAAAGCCGAGAACCCTAAACAGCATACTGCACCTCTTCCATTAAGAGGCAAGTTTCAAAAGACAAATACTTTACAGAAAGAAGGCAAAACTTGGCTGCTGTGTAACAGTCTTCACAACTTACCTAAAGCAGTACCACAACTCTTCACTATTCCTTGAGCAAACACTTAAACCTTGGGCCTTTGTCTAACTGGTTCCTCTAAAGCTTTTTCTTCCATTTAAAAAACCAGAAAGACAACCTCAGAACCCATTGGACTACTTCCTAAAAATGAGACTGAAGTGCTACCTTCAGTACTGTTAAGTGTTAAGCCTTTTCAAAAACTAAAGCAAAAGTATGCCCTTTTGTACAGATTTTATTGTAACATCAACTAATTCCCAGACACAAATTGTTTGTCATGGCCAAAATTTAGTCACAAGAGAAGGCCTTAAGCCTCAATATTTGACCACAAATTTCAAATTTTCATGTATGATACAAACTTCAAAGGCAAGTCAATCTTGACCTACTGTCCCAGCAATAAGTGAATTTTCTGAGGTCTTCAACTGAGGACAGAGATGAAAATCTTCATACATTTACAAACCTGCCAGTTCCTTTTTCAGTGTACAAGGAACACTTAGAATTTTGCTACCTGAGAACTGCTGATAACTGATATCTATATTATTTTATTGTGAGCCTGGGTTGTATAATCAGGATACTGAGATTATGATACGCAACAAATCCGAAGAACAAAACGTAATCAAAACAAAAGGCTTATAGGTCAATAGATGCCTTATCTCTAGAGTCAAGTGATATCTGAAGTACGTTTGATTTTTATAAAAGATCAGAAACTTTCACTGGAGTTTTATGGCAAAAAAAACATCTGAAGTATGTAAGGCAGTTTCCACAGGAATACTAGTTCTGTGTGCTTGTGTAAGTGAAGACAGTTTAAAGAAGTGCTTAGCATCTATATTGAGCTACCTTCTAATAGGAAGACTGCTTGTTTTCGAAAAATCTTCACCAGAGTATCATCCAATTCAATTTCCTGCAGCTTAGAAATTAGTTGCTCCTCATTTCGACAAACCTTCTCTTGTGCATACAAGCCATCTGGCATTATTCGTTGCTGTCCCAGCCCTATCAACGCTACTTCCACTGCCAGTGTTAAGTAAGATTCCCCTTCTTCTAAGAACTTGTGTGCTGGGAAGTGCTGGTACTCCAGAGATTTGCAATGCCCCATGTTCTCTGTAAGAGGTGACATAGAAAGAAAAACACATCAGTAAATCATTCTAACCCATAATCTACCTGCAGTTCCACATATACAAATGCTTCCTCTGTATTACTTTTTAAAAATTATTCAAATTACCAATGCAATCTCAAAATCCAATAATCCAATCTAAAAATATCCCATCCAATTCCACATAGCAGAAATACACAAAATGACTAAGTTTTAAATTACCCACTCAAATAAGAGTTTTCATTTTTCAACTGCACAATTGAAAGAAAGATAGTTTCTACATCTTTGTGTAAATGAGGCTAAAATGGGAAGACCCATTTCATTCCTTCCCCCCCCCATCCTTAAAGCCTTGATGTGTAAGAGGAAAGGAGAGGTGTTTATACACCTGCATAGAGTTCGGTTGAAGCTATTAGGGTTGTGCAAATACAATAGGCCTGGGAACTCCACAACTTTATCAAGTATCCTCTGTATTCTAGCACTCTTTTCAGGCTTTTTTATTTCTACAGTTGTATTTATTATAAAAACATATATTATTAATAGTAGAAGTCCTTCTTTTAATAAAGATTGCATGTGAATTCCACACAGACCAGCCATAAACTGCTTTAAAGAGTACTAGCAATGCAATTGGCACTTCACAGACAAATCATATGACAAAATGCTATTCTAACCTATAGCAGTTTACAGTCTAATTTGGCAACAAGAAGTTTCAATGGACAGACGTAAGGAGATTGACAACTGCAGCAAATGGGAATGCCGAATGCATTTTGTGGACTGCATATGCATGTGTAGGAGAAAGTTACTTTTCAACACATACTGTTTTCAGTCGATGGGGTTGTTTGGGGTCTTTTGTAATCTGATTTCAATTCAATTTAATTAAAAGTTCTTCCACAATTGTTGGATAAGAGATTAGAAATTTGCTGAAGAAAATCTAATTGAGTAAGAGGAGTTTTGAGGCAAAGCCTTAAGAATATTGCAGATGTGTATATAAAAGAGCTGCAGGTAGATATATTAATTCAGTTTCTGTCCACACAGGTGGTGATAAGAAGCTATTACAGAGGTGGAAAGAGACTGAGAACACGGAATTAATCAGTGAAGCTCCTGGGAAGCAAATACTGAAATTAAAAGGGGCATACACATTCTAGCCTAAATCATGTATCAATGCTGCAACACTACTTTTCGATTAATATAATTTATAGACCATGTATGTGATCAATTTTAAGTGTTCTGTCATCAATGTGAAGTATTATGTACACTTGTAGCTAAGAAGTCCAATAACATTCCGGGCCGCATTAGCAGGAGTGTTGCCACACATCAAGGCAGGTGATCCTTTCCCTCTACTCAGCATAGTGAGCCCACATCTGGAGTGCTGTCTCCAGCTGTGGGCTCCCCAGTAGATGGACATAATGGAGCAGATCCAGTGTGGGGTCACAAAGATTATTAAAGGACTGCAGTGTCTCTCATATAATGAGAGTGAGACAGGTGGGATTATTTAGCCTGGAAAAGAGAAGGCTCAGGAGGATCTTACCAAAATGTATAAATATCTGATGAGAGAATGTAAAGAAGACAGTGCCAGACTCTTCTCAGTGGTATCCTGTGACAGGACAAGAGGCAATGGGCACAAACTGAAATACAGGAAATTCCATCTGAGCATAAGAAAACACTTTTTTACTGTCAGGGTGGATGAACACTGAAAGAGATTGCCCAGAGAGGTTATACAGTGTTCATTCTTGGAGTTACTCAAAACTGAACTGGACAGAGTCCTGGGCAACCTGCTCTAGGTGACACTGCTATTAGCAGAGCAGGTGGACTAGATGATCTCCAGAGGTGCCTTCCAACCTCAGTAATTCTGTGATCCTATGATTTCCTGCAATTTCTCAGAAAGAGGATAGAGCAATGTATGTGGAGAGGGCTGCTGGTACAAAGTCTTATTTGGTTTTATTTCAAGTGTGAAATATGGAATTGTCTTCAAGAATGAAGAACTGGTAATTTTTTAAAGTGTTTTCATATTTTACTTTAAACATTTTCTCTGCCTTGTGTTTTCTTAGGAAATGCAAATGTGAGTTCTTATACTA